>JAFEMH010006128.1:45000-134598 GCA_022495995.1 Adenophora triphylla var. japonica | reverse complement strand
CTAGGAGGACTATAATGTTGTAGCCAATCATTGTATTCCCAGTTCTTGTTTAATGAAAAGTCGACCTTTCGGAGTATCCTCTCATTGCCACTTTAACAGGCGATAAGTTAACAAACAACTTAAAAGACGTTAATAATTCAATTGATAAAGAAGCGGACACATTAAACGAACAATACATTAAAGAAGTTCTCGGCGTGTAGTTGATCAAGAGGACAGCAGGACTCCAAGCTGCCGGCCAAGAAGGTTATGACCAAGGGTGAACACAGGGTCGCGGTCACGAGAGCACTAAAGAGACACAAGTGGGAAGTTTCTTCGCCGATGCGAGAAAAGAAGCCACGATAAGCCTTCCTCAGGGGAGTATGTTGGACGTGTTCGCTGGTCACATTTCGGGACATGCCGGGACTTCGATCCCTCAAATCGTGGAGCACGTAAGATTCCCCCGGATCCCGAATCCAAGCACAAGCCAAACAGAAGGCTGCGCAAGATCAAGCAGTGGTCCTTGCAAGTTAAAGAAGAAATTGAGAAAATGCTCCGGAAGTTGGTTTCATCAGTGATTGAGTACCCGACTTGGCTCTCCAACATCGTGACGGTCACCAAGAGCCAACGGAAAGGTCGGATCTTTGCGTGGATTTCCGGGATCTCAACAAGGCCCGACCACTAAAGATGATTTCCCAGCTGCCTAACATCGACATCTTTGGTCGACACCACGGCAAATTTCGAAGTAAAGTCCTTCGTGGACGGGTTGTTGGATACAACCGGATCAAGATGTCCGAGGAGGATCGGGCCAAGGCTGCCTTCACCACTCCGTGGGGGACATGCGTTACACGGTCATGCCGTTCGGTTGAAACATTTGGGGGCTACTTATCGGTGAGCTCTGTGACCCTCTTCCATGACATGATTCACAAAGAAATCGAAGTATATGTCGACGACATGATCATCCACTCGAGGATCGGGCATGCGGCACATGACGGATGCGAGGAAGTTCTTCAACGGACTCGAGAAAACACTCCATGAGGTTGAATCGGCAAAGTGCACCTTCGGCGTCAAGCGCGGCAAGGTGCGGGGTACATAGTTACGAAAGAAGGTATCGAAGCCGATCCCAGGAAAATCAAGGCCATCATCGACATGAAACCAGCCTCAAACCACGACAGTAAAGAGCTTCATGGGAAGACTTGATACATCGGTCGCTTCATCAACCGGTTGACATCTCTCTGCGAGCCCATGTTCAAGCGATGAAAAGAATGCCGACATCAAATGGGACTCAGAGTGCCAAACGGCTTTCGAGAAGATCAAGACCTACTTGGTTAATCCCCCATTACGTGCCCGCCACATGAAGACAAGCCACTACTCTGTATCGACGATGACGACACGTCAATCGGAGCAATCTTTGGCACAAGAAGCAGAAAGATTCCAAGGTTGAGCATGCAATCTACTTCGTAAGCCAAAGCTTCAAGGAAGTGAACTCGGCTACTCGGCGATCGAAAAGAAAACTTGTACCGCCTTGGTATGGGTAGTCGGAAGCGAAACACTTACATGCGGTCGCATTCGGTACTCTGGTCTCCAAAGTGGACCCCGTCAGATATCTCTTTGACAAGCCATCCTGTCGATGCGGCTAGCCAAGTGGTCATTCTTCTGTTGAGTTCGACATCAAGTACATGGTCGGAAAATCAACAAAGGGCGAGTAATGGCGGATCGGCTTGCCGACTTCCCGGCGGTGAACCTAAGGGTCACGATCCGCAATTTCCGGACGACGGAATCTTTTCACTTGACGGCGCAAACCGGCGCAGCTCTTCTTCGATGGGGCAGCCAACAAGAAGGGGAATGGCATTGGAATGCTCCTTGTCGATCCAGGGACGAGCATACTCCCATAGCCGTCAAGTGAATTTTGAAGCAACCAACAATGCGGCGAGAATATGAAGCTTGTGCGGCGGAGTTTGGAAGCCGCCCTCGAGCGCAACATCTTAGAGTTTGGATGTATATGGAGACTCGACGTTGATCATCAATCAAGTATCCAACAAATGGAAGACGGTAGATTCGACGCGGAAGTACCACGCGTACATGGAGGAACTCATTGCTCGGTTGAGGACATCTCTTTTCACTATTTGCCAAGAGACAGGGAACCGCTTCGCGACGCCATGCAGCAACCCTCGCCTCTCTTGTCGAAATTCCCGAGGAAAGCGGTAAAACCCCTCGAGAATAGGCGAGACGGGAAACACCCGCCTATTCTTTGTGAGATCGAAAAAGAAAAAGAAACGATCGACGAACCTGGTACAATCAAATTTACCGGTACCTCCAAAGCGGAGAAGCTTCCTTCACAAGTGAAGATGGAAAATACAAAGAAGGGATCAAAGCCAAAAACATGATGGCATTAAAACGCTGGCATCCCATTTCGTCGTGCAGGGGTATGTTGTACAAGAAGCGCCACAGGGCCGCTCCTTCGGTGTGTAAACAAAGAAAAAGCCGGCGAGCTAATGAACGAAGTTCACAGCGGAACTGCGGTCCGCACATGAACGCCGAGCATTGACCACGAGATCATTCTCCGTATGGGATACTATTGGATATCAATGGAACACGGGCGCATCCGGTTCGTCAGAAGGCTGCGACAAAATGTCAACGGTTCTCCAACCTCAATCACATCCCTCCTCATGAACTCTATTGCATGACTACGCCATGGCCTTTCGCCACATGGGGAATCGACGTCATCGGCAAGATCACTCCTCCAGGAGCAATGGTCGCGAGTTCATTTTAGTCGCGATCGACTACTTCACCAAATGGGTAGAAGCCGGATCGTACGAGTCTTGAATTCTAAGAAGGTGGCGAGTTCATCGAGAGAACATCATGTGCTTGGATACGGAGTGCCCAGCGAGATCATCTCCGACAATGGGACTCACTTGAAGGAGATTGTGACCAACTGCGGCCGAATTCGAGTCACACGTCACAGTCTTCTCCTTACGGACCACAAACCAATGGTGCGGTAGAGCGGCCAACAAGACTCTCGCCATGATAATCGGAAAGATGACCACCGAGAGGTCGGGAGGCGGCCCGAAAAGCTACATCTAGCCCTGCAGGGATACCGAACATCGGTCGAGAACCGCCACGGGGAGACTCCGTTCGCGCTTACCTACGGAATGGAAGCGATGTTACCCGTGGAATTGGAAATTCCATCCCTCAGAGTCCTCTTGGAAAACGGGATCAATGAAGTCGAATGGCTACGAGCCGTCACGACGAACTTGCTCTACTCGACGAGCGCGAGATTGAAAGCCATGGAACACGCTCGAGCCTACCGGAGCGAGAATGGCACGAGCATTCGACAAGAAAGTCAAGATCCGAGACATCGAGAGAAGGCGACTTGGTGCTAAAGGAAAAGCCTCCTACGCGGACCAATCCCCTCGGAAAGTGGGAGCCTACTGGATAGGACCGTTCGTGGTACAAAGAATCTTCTCCGGAGGAGCCATGAAGCTAGCGAGACTTGGACGGAAACCCTTTCGTTAACCCAGTGAACGGAAGCAAGCTCCCTTGAATACTTCGTTTGAGGAAGAGCACGAGTCAACTCTCCTTCCCCATACACCGTCCCCCTCGGTAAATTAAAGTGCTAAAAGAGTAATACCCAATTTGGATACATTCCCGCTAATGATCCGGGTAAAAAGCAGTCGCACTTCTTTTGTCTTTGTTTTTCTCAAATTCACCTAAAAGTGTCGAACTACGGTGACTGAGCCCACTTAGTCCAATTGTAAAAGGAACGTGGCGGCCATCTTTGGTTCGGTCTAAAAAACAAAAAAAAATACAATAAGCATCAATTGCTTGTGTTTCGAAAAACTCTTTTCATTTAACCTACAAATTCATAACGGTTAAAACATTCTTTGATGAGTTCAAGCACGGTCAACTCTTGACTCGCTACACGCTAGCAAAACTACAATAAAACATTAATCAATTAATGTGTGCGCAATGACAATGGGTGGATACTACGGACGGCAAGGTCAACCTAGTTTCCGTACTAGGTCCTTCATCCTTCTTCCCCTTCCACTTTTCCCCGGTGAGTGTTCTTCACCTTCGCGGGAAATATTCCGGTAGGCCTTCTACTGGCTCGGGGACTCTTCCCGACGCCTCAGTCAAGCTGTGGGCATCAGCGCGATCCTTTCTCTAGCTCTGTCTCGAGCCGCCTCGCTTCGAGCCATCATCATAGTGCTTTGATTGGCCTCCGATCGGCACTTGCCACATAATCGGCCATGGCATCGCAGGTACGATTCCCGGGAGTTAGCCCTCGCTTCTGTCCTCCTCAAGGTCGAGTGTCGGGTGATCGGCACCCAACGGCTCACTCCGTCTCCACAAGATAGCCATCTGTGTCTCCCCATACACTCTTCGTACCGGTTCGGATCTTTGCGTCGACGAGCAGTGCCCTCTCTCAGGTGAAAGAGAACCACAGCGGGAAAGGACGTGTATTGCCACGCGGGTGATCGGCAATAGCGTCGAAGGATCTTCCATCCGCAGAGATCCCACCTCAGGTAGCGGCATAACTCGGATCGGTCGGTGGCATCTGCTCCGGCCCGTCTTGCCGCGAGAACCAATGATGGAATATAGAAAGACGTGCGAGACGGCCCGGCACTCGACGATCAATAGACCCTCTGAGCGGTCCTACAAGTCTGTAACTTCCAATGGGGAACCCACCATCGCAAGTGATGCGTGCAAAGTGCGGCCATCGAGCTCCGGCTCGGCTGATTGCCCCTATCACCGAGAAGGACGTCGCGAGAAAGACCCAGCGTCACGGGACATTGGCACCTCGGGCATCATCTGCGGCCTCTCCCTCAACCACATGGTCGGCATAGCGGGACTCCCTCCCCGCGTGTATCGGCTGCAGGTCGCCATCCGGCCTATGCCCGAGAACGTCTCGCCCAAGACCAATGGCACGATGTCTCCCCCACTCGGCCTTTGCCTCACCGGAGTCCGGTCTGTTGTGATGGCACACACCCGAAGACGTGAATGTGAACAAAGTAGCAATCGCGCCTGAGCAAACGCGTCCCACGAAAAGACGCTCCCCTCGGCTCAGGCAAATCTTTCGGGCGGTCCCGAAATGTCAACGTAATCGGTATCTGTATCGGCATCCCGTATGCTTCTCAGTAGAGATACCCAACAAAGACACTAGCTTCTCAACGGTGGCCATGCCACCGGCATACGGAAGAACTAGGCTGTTCCGTCTCGGGTCCTCCCGAATGGCGGAAATCTTCAAACGTAGGAGTGATTTCGTTGTACGAAAGCTGTACACATTCCTCCGTACGTCCCGAACCGAGACGCGGCTCTCAAAAGATCCCAATGCGGCATGAGCTCCTTCAAAGCCCAAGCAGATTTAATCCATGCTGACCTTCGAAAAACCTCTTGTTACGCCTCGTGTGGTTCCGTACCCACGGCGAAAGTTGTCCAAATATCGCTCTTGCATCAGAGACGATAACTTGGGAAAGGGAGCCATGTCGGAAGGTGAAGAAAACCTTAAGAAAGGGAAAAGAATTCAGCCGGATGAACAAAGCAATGCGCGGTTTTCTCACCAATTGCAAAGCTGGCGCAATTTAAAGAATGCGGAAATTCGGTTCTAGTCGTGGGACTCCCTCTGCCGATTGACTTGGTCAACTCTGCGGCCATTGCCCTTAAAATTGGAAACATTTCCAAACCATGCCTGTTCACTCCTATGAAATCTGCGTGCACCTTACGATTTCATTCAGCCAATGTCAATATCCCTTAGCCAGGGCTCGTGCAGCGGTGCAAATAATTAAAAATTAGTGCATACATGCTTAATTTTTGACCCGTTCAATTTTTAATGCATTTCTCTTTTTATTTATTTTTGATTAACCTATTTGCTTATTTGCCGAAAATAACGAAGGTGATCATAGAATAAATATGCGAAATACGAGTTCGCCACGGGCGCCTTTTTGCAAATACGGTTCAAATCAAAATTTGTTCACGACAAATACATGCATTTTGTCTAAACAAAGCGATAAAGAAAGAAACGGTAAAGGGGACTACTGCGAGTCTGCTCGTCATCCGTACACTCGGCGTCTTGCTCATGTTGCCGGATCCGTCGCAAACGAGGAACTCGCCGAACTCCTCCAGTAGGGAATAGGCAAGGGCCTCCTCGGAGTACGCGAACTCGAGGACTCCTCTCTCGCGCCAGAGTGCGCGGAAGAAGGAGCTCCAAATCCGGCCGTTCCGCCGCGAGCGCGAGCCCTGTGTAAAGTCCTCCCCACCGAGTTTGTGGGAGCGGGCGAATCTCTCGGCCTAGACGGCCCCCGATCACGGACGTCCACGCTCCTCAGGGAGCGCACCGCATGAACTCCACGAGCCTCCTAGCGTGGCGGACCACCCGTCCACCCGGCCTCGCTGGCTTCATTGTACGTACGGCCGGATACTGCGAACCGGGAAAGTCATCGAAAGCAAGCGAAAGTACGGATGCATCATGTGCGAGAATGCTACTATCAAATGCGAGAAAATCAAAAAGGTGCTCACCGAAGCATTGGGGTCCGCCACGTATCGTGGTCTCGGCTCGGCGGGAAGCGGGATCACAAGTCGCCTACGCGAACCGTCCGGCCCCTCGTACGCTAGCCTAGCTCGCGGGACCGGAAAATCTCGAGGACCTCCGGGGACCTCGCCCTCTCTATGCTTTGTACTGCGGGCTCCTCGGCCTCATCCTCAAGAAAACATCATAGGCGGCCCCCGCTATGATGTACTCGGTGTAGTACACGCCACAGCAGGTACCCCTCCCGGCTCATCAATCGGCATCTCCAGGGATCTTGCATGTAAAAGGAGGATCCTTGGCACGAGGGAAGAGACCCCTGCCTATGCGACGGGTCACCCTCTCCCCCAAATACATGGCGTCACGGTGAAGTCCCACCGGGAGCTTCGCCGCCGTGTAGTCTCGGCGGCAATCTGCCGCGACATGATCAAACCTACTCCACCGGAGTCGAGTGGATCCTCTCGAGAGAACTCCGGGTTCGGCGCCGAGATATCTCCTCGTATGACACTCGAGTGCCAACTCTCGAAGAGACCGCCCTCTTCGCCTTCTTACGCCAAACCGGCATGGCGGGGAACGAGGACGGTACGGCTCCTTGATGTCCCAAGCACTGCGGTGAACACCTCGTAGCACCGGACACACGAGAGAATGGAAAGTTATGTCGGCTACAAAGCGAGATACATACGAGTACATAAAAGAGGCAAGGAAGAGAAAAAGCACGTAAACTTACATCCAAGACGGGCGTGAAGCGGCTAAATGAGTGCTCCTCTCCCCGCGAGAACTGTCCGAGGGAGTGGTAGAGCTCGGCCGATCCGGCCTCCCCACGCGAACCCCTCACGGCATCGAGTCTACCGGCGACCGAGCGGAGGGAAGTGACAAGACGTGTCGGAAGTCGGGAATAAAGTCGGCGACGGCGCAAACCAAAGGAACCCTCGAGCCGGACGCTCCGCGGTCATCCTCGAGGACCCGGCCCGGATAATCGGCGACACCTTCCCTCAAATGATTCTCCATCGGCACATGTGCAGAATGCCTAAGCCCTGGCATCGGTAATATCAAAACCCGGCAGGCCCAGACAAGCTGCTCAGGGGTGTAACCATCAACCCACACCGGCGTGTTGCCATAAGTCGGCAACCCGGTGATAGCGGCAAAATCCGTGGGAGTCACCGTCGCCTCCCCCATCGAAATGGAAAGTGTGGGTCGTATCCCACCGGTGCTCGCTCGGCGCGACATACGTGGACTGCCCCTCGGCGTATCGGTTTGTCGCGGCTACGCAGTGATAAACCCGGCCAACCGGAGTCAAGCACCGGTGTGCGTGGACTCCTCTCTCCCTCTCGAGCCACGTCAGGGATAATGCCCCACAATGCTGCACCGCCTCAAAGGCACCCCGAGCTCTTACGGTTATGAGTACTAACCGTCCCTTTGTCCCTGCAGGACAAACAAGACGAAGCAACGTCAACAAAATGCAACAACGCGTGTCAAAGGATGCAATGCAGATACGGTTCTCATTCATTTCCTACGTATATTCAAATCATTTCGAAAACTAAGTCGAATCCGGAACTTTCAAAATCTTTCGAAAACTCCGTCGAATCCGGAACTTTCAAAACATTTCGAAAACTCCGTCGAATCCGGAACTTTCAAAATCTTTCGAAAACTCCGTCGAATCCGGAACTTTCAAAATCTTTCGAAAACTCCGTCGAATCCGGAACTTTCAAATTCTTTCGAATTTTTCGAAAATTTCGCTCCGTCCCGAATTAAAGCTACTTTAATTTTGGAAAATGCATCTAGACATGGAATTTTGCAACCAAAATTTTTATGTCATCCACCCATGATGTCAATTGAACTACATCCTAGTCAATTTCGACAACGATTCATAGCAAAGTCAAAAGCCCCAAATCGGGCACCAAAATCCCTAAGTTCATTCCTAACAAATTTCTAACATTTAAAGAATGCACATTCTTAAAATTAATGGAATTTGTAGGAAGCTTACTTGTCTTTCGATCCCTCCCTTGGAGTTGTGGCGGTCCCTCGCCGGATAAAACTCCGCCGGATTCAATGGAAGAGTAGTGGTTCGAATGGTCCGAACCAATCGAGTTCTTTCGTCATCGGTCCTTCCGTGGCGAGCCATTGGTCCTCCTTCACCCTCCATAGCAAATTTCCCTCACAAATTCGAGCAAACCTTGCAATTTGGGTTGGAATTTTCTCTCCTTTCTCTCCTCTCTCGCCGGCAACAATGGAAGAAAATGGCCTCTTTCTTCCCCGGCCTCGGCATTAAAAAGGATTACGGAAATTCGGTAAAAGTCAGGGGACTCTTCTTGCACGAGAAAAATTTTGCCCCTTTTGCCCCTCAGCTTTATGCAATTCCAATTTTACCACTTTTGGCCCCCAAAAGTGTAAAATTTCCCCCAGTTAGACATTTCTAACACCCTATCCCCCGAGGATAAATCAAAGTTAGTTCTCACTAACGCTCGTCTCCTGACACTAAATTCAGTCCAGTTGACATTTGACATTCCAACGTTCAACCATGTCTCCGGACATTCCAAGTTACCATTCCGTCTCCCGACGTTAAAATTTAATAATGGTCTTCACCATTAAAATCCTTAATCGCGATCTTTCACGGTCCGATTCCAAAGTCTCAATCGCGACCTTTCACGGTCCGATTCCAATCCTCAATCGCGACCTTTCACGGTCCGATTCCAAGTCTCAATCGCGACCTTTCACGGTCCGATTTCAATTCTCAATCGCGACCTTTCACGGTCCGATTCCAATTCTCAATCGCGACCTTTCACGGTCCGATTTCAAGTCTCAATCGCGACCTTTCACGGTCCGATTCCAATCCTCAATCGCGACCTTTCACGGTCCGATTTCAAGTCTCAATCGCGACCTTTCACGGTCCGATTTCAATTCTCAATCGCGACCTTTCACGGTCCGATTTCAAGTCTCAATCGCGACCTTTCACGGTCCGATTTCCAATCCTCAATCGCGACCTTTCACGGTCCGATTCCAAGTCTCAATCGCGACCTTTCACGGTCCGATTCCAATCCTCAATCGCGACCTTTCACGGTCCGATTTCAATCCTCAATCGCGACCTTTCACGGTCCGATTTCAAAGTCTTAATCGCGACCTTTCACGGACCGATTCCTCAATCCCGACCTTCGCGGTCCGGCCTCCACTCTCCTATCGAGACCCTCGATTCGTCTTCCGGCAACGGCAATAAGCCGAACCCCAAGGCATGAACGCCTTGCAACAATCCCTCTTCGGCCATCCTCGTAAGCCCGAACACCTTTTCACTTCAACAAGTGAACATTCATCTCCCGGCCGCCGGTCGTAAGCCCGATCGCTCATCCCAGGGATAAAGCGCAACGGCAATAAGCCCGGCACCCCGAGGCACGAACGCCCTCGTCGGCATCGCAACTCCGGTTTGAGGCGCCACACGCCCTCGAAGGTTTCGAAGTCCCGGGTTCGCACGCCTCCTAACAGTCTCCATTCGAGTGCAGGTACCTCGCGAATGGTCTCATCCAGGTTTAGACGCCTCCTAACAGTCTCGCTCAGGTCAAGGTCCCCATGCGCGGCCCTTGCCCCTTTTCGAACTACGATCGGCTTGATTCCCGCTCGGGATACGTAGGAATCCTTTTCGCTAAGGGTCCGGCCGGTGACCGCCAGGAGTCTCCTTCAAAGTAAGGCATCCCGATTTGGATCCTTATCTTTTCAACGACCCCGCCTCCTTCGGAGGAGACGTCGGCGAGGGGCTAGCTGTAAGTACCCAAATCCGGATCGTCCAAATCCGTCGGAAAGTTAACCGAAATCCGTTAGCCCGCTCCCGAGTTAACCGGAACTCGTTAAACTCCCGTTCTTTGTGCCAACGAGACGTCTCGGGACTGCCCCGTGCATCCCGACGTCGAACCGTACTTAACACGTGTCATCACACGTAAAAGCACGACTTTCCCTGAAAAACGCATTTTCCGGCACTTTCCGGGGGCGTTTCGGACATTTCCCGGACTGTTATTTTAAAAAACGGACAAAACCGGGATCGGGAAACAAATTCCCATGAAGGCTGGTGACTCGAGAGGGGCACGTGGCGGCCATGCCACCTCCCTCTAGTCACCCTTCAATCAAATTCAGGAAAAGACCAAAATACCCCTGGTTTGCAAGCCAAGTCGTGGGACTCACTGTGCACATTTTACGAAATTGCCGACAAGTCCCTTCAAATTCTCAAAATACCACAAAACCCCCTGGATTCAGTCCAAGTCCGTCCGGACTCCTACTGCAAATTTCACCTATAAATAGGAGTTGCTGTCAAAGGCAAATGGACAGAATTTTTACACCAAAAATCACCACCCCCCACGGCCTAAGCAGTTTTCACCCCTTCCGAGCTCCCGTTCTGTCTCGATTCGCGTAAAATCTTCGTATTTTGATCAAATACGTCCCTTTCAACTTCGAAACAACCTTTCGAATCACTTTTCGTGTCCCGTACACACCTCCCGAGCCAAAGGAGTCGACCCTAGCCATAGGTATAACTCCCTCTCTCTAAATCTCCCGTTCCGTCTTGGTTTACGCGCCAGTCGCTATAACCGTTTCGAACGTCGTTATCGAAATGTAGACGCCTCCGTCTAACGGGGTCCGATACGTTTTAGCCCCTCGATCCTCTTCTCTTTCCGTAAGAGAAGTAATCACGGGTTAAAACGGCGTTCCGACCCGTTAGTTTACTTTATGTCATTTACCATTCCGGATCGATCGATCAGTTGATCGTTGATCGTCATTTACAATTTCGAGCCGTTTGGCCTCGTTGATCCTCATTTACAATTCCGAGCCGTTTGGCCTCGTCGACCGTCATTTACGAATCCGGATCGTTTGATTCCGTTGACACCGCTTTAAATCTTTGTCATTTACAAGTCCGATCCGTTTGGATCGTGATAGTATTTACTTTTCAAAGTCCGAGTCGCAACCCGATTCGTTGATCGCATGTCATTTAATACGCATTTTTCCCGTAAAATCGTTAACAATGTAATGCCCGGTTCAAAACCGGAGTTCGTCCGTCGAACTCTCTTTCAAAACGCGTGAAATGACGTTTGTCATTCAAACGCTCATCTTTCAAACTGAAAGCCGCCATTTGACACTTAAAATCATTTAATACGCATTTTTCCCGTAAAAATCGTTAACAATGACTCGCACGGTTCAAAATCGACGTTTGCCACGCAAACGCTCATTTCAAACTCAAAATCGACGTTTGCCACGCAAACGCTCATTTCAAACTCAAAATTGACGTTTGCCACGCAAACGCTCATTTCAAACTCAAAATCGACGTTTGCCACGCAAACGCTCATTTCAAACTCAAAATCGACGTTTGCCACGCAAACGCTCTTTTCAACTCAAACCGACGTTTGTCATTCAAACGCTCGTCTTTTCAAAAATCACCTAATCAACGTTTGTCATTCAAACCAAGATTAAGCTTGTCATTCAAGTCCCCCATTTCAAAACACACACACACACACACACACACACGATTTCGAGAAAGGTAGAAAGACTCGTCATGCGAGGCGTTTCGGGCGATCTCGTAATACTCTACCCGAATCGTAACTTGACCTCCGAACCTAACAATCTCTGGTACAAAAAAGCTTTTTACTCGTTTTTGCTGCCAATAAAAATGATCCCCGTTTTCAAAAGCCTTTTCCTAAGTTTTTGCTACCAATAAAAACGACACCTTTTCACAATAGCCGTTTCTCAACGTTTGGGCTCAAAATACAAAAACCGCGTGGCGACTCCTCATTTTGTTCCTTCCCATGAAGCGAGGTCTCAGACACCAACCCCCCCGTGAAAGACAACCGCCTTTTCCGTGCCCCCCGCCCGCGCGCGAAAAAGATCGGGTAATTTCAAATGGGAAAGCATCAAGTACTATCCTTACAACAGCTGTGTCCAATGGCTAGTTCCTTGGTGCTTGGGTATAAATACCCCCAATTTTCACCATTTGAAGATTGCTTGAGAAAATTGAAAGTGCTGTGTTCATAAGAAGCTGAAGCTCTGCCCAAAAATTATTCAACCCTTTGAATCTTCATCTTCAACCTTCAAGAAATATATCCCATCCCAGAAATCAAGCCTTGACACCATCAAGAATCATTGTGCTCTACATTTCAAAGATTTAAAGAGCCTTGATCTTGTTCTCACACACATACCTCACTTGTTTAATCACATAGATTATTCATTTGAGATACACTGGTTATAGTCTAGGATTTGATCTTCATAGAATAGACTTTAGATCTGAGTTTGAATACATTGTAACTTGTAATCTCTCTTATACTCAATATAAAATCTAACTCTTAGAAAATCCAAGACTAACCATCTTGGTAGTGGACGTAGATCGTTTATCGATTGAACCACTCCAAATCGTGTGTTCTTATATTTCTGCATTTATTTTCTTGTGCTTACTAATTATTTATCTATGTCTCTGTTTGATCTTATTTATATATATCCATTATTAAGAATTGTGTTTGGAGTTAACATTGTCAAAACCACATGTGTTTGTAAAACTGCACTTATCAAAATCGTATCATCAAACCGCTTTACAAACCGCCTCTCCAAAACCGCTTTGTAACTCTATTATTCCGCTGTGCATTTTACATCTCTACTTGCAGTGTATTATCAACTGCAAGCGGTTTTGTAAGCTTAGAGGTTTAGTTTTAAAAGAGGGCGAAAAATTTGTAACAGCTATTCACCCCCCCCCCTTCTAGCTGTATTTTCACCCTTGTTGCCACCTTTGGGACCAACAAGTGGTATCAGAGCTAACACATTTTAAAACCACTGTTTTTCAAGCTTAACAACTTGTGTGCCGATTCAATATGGCAAACTCAAAGAAAATGACAACTGTTAACTATTCACACATTCCAATCTTGGACGAAGACCACTTTGAAATCTGGAAGTGTCGAATGCTTATTCATTTGGAAACAATTGATGAGATGCTGGTGGAGTGCGTAATCAATGGCCCGTTTGTTCCCATGAAGGCCAACACTGGTGCAACCACCAATACAGAAACTCCAGAAGTCAAAAAGCCAAAAGATGAGTGGTCAGATGAAGAGAAGAGATTAGCTGCCTTGGACAGCAAGGCTAGGCACATCATTTATGGAACCCTCCCCGTTTCAACTCTTCAGAAAGTGATGTATCTCAAAACCGCAAAGCAGATGTGGGATGACATAGAGAGCTACCTCAAAGGTGATGACGAATGCAAGGAAAGCAAATTATATGCTGTTGAAAGATCCTACAACAACTTCAACAGAAAATCCAACGAAACCTTGCGTCAAACCTACGACCGCTATGTTGAGGTAGTTAATGCTTATAGATCTCTTGGCAAAACTTTAACCGATAAGGAAATCAATATGACTTTCCTATATGCTTTAGGTTCAAGATGGGTTAATAAGGCTACCTCTCTAGAAGACTCCAAAGTTTTGGGTACTTGGTCGTTAAGTAACTTGTACGCCAATATTAGAGTCTATGAGCTTAAATTAAATCAAATTGAAGAGATTGAAGGGAAAACCAAATTGCTTTCCATGTCCGTCATGGAACATGAGGAGAAACCATCTACATCCAATCAAATCGCAGATCCTTCCATATCAACCTCATCACTCATCGAGATGGATGATGATGATTTTTCCATGTTTGTGAAAAGATTTCAAAAATTTAGAAAATCCTCGAAACCTTTCACAAAAACATTTTCAAAAGGCAAACCTCCTGCAATATTTTCTAAGGCTGCAGATACAAAGAAAAAGAGTGATCTAGTTTGCTACAACTGTAGAAAACCTGGTCACTTTGCATCTGAGTGTCCACAGCCTAAATATGAATACATGAAAAAGAAAACCTCTCCTGTGAAATTTTCTCGTCGCAAGGGAATGGTTGCTGAGGAGGAAGAGAATTCTAAGAAATTAGCAACTTGGATTGAAACAGATTCTGAGGATGGAAGTGACGATGAAATCGAAGAGGTTAATCTCTGCTTAATTGCAGATGCTTCCGATGAGTCAGATACTGAGTCAATCGAATTGCAAGATATGGAGGAAGAAGAGGTTTCTACAAAACTTCCAAATTTTAAGTTGGATGAAAATATCAAACTTACTCCTAGCATTAAGATAGGAAATTGCTCGTATTCACGTCCCATTTTTCCTCCTACAAATGCTCCACCTTCAAAAGCATTTCCAAAGAAGAAAATTTTGAAAAAGGTGGTGGAAGAGGTTTCTCCCGTGGAACATGAAAGGATGTTCAAGGAAGCAGAAATGATGATCCATAAGTTATCAAATGTTAAGAAAGCCTTAAGCTTAGCTCATGATGAACTTAATCAGTACAAGACGGAGAAAACTGTGATGAGGTCTGAAATTTCAAATCTTAAGGACCAAATAAAAAGTATGACTTCTCTTGCTGATCAAAACCGCACCCTTGAAACTAAGGTTGCTGCACTTCAACTCAGGAATGATGACCTGGTCACCCAAATCAACGATCTCCAAAATATTATTGATGGGTGGCTCAAGTCAAAATCCACCGTGGATCAAATCATAGATTCCCAAGTTCCCACTGGAATTAAGGAGGGTCTAGGTTTTGGATCTGATGAAGAGGAGAAGTGTGCATCCTGCAGTGAAAAGGATGAGGAAATTTTGAAAATAACTAAAGAAATTTCTAAGGGGAAGCGTGTAAATTCTAAGGGTAAAGGAAAACAAAATTTTAATTATGTCTACCCAAAGAAATAGTGTGGGAAGAACTCTTAGATGTAGGCAATGGATTCTGAGAGTGTAGCGTCAGAGGAAATGGCTTATGGAGTTGGCCGCATTCCTGCTCCAACCGCTTCTGGTGGAACAGGTGGTGCTGGCAATGCAAGGCTGACCGCGCCTCTTCTTCGACCGCTCCTCCTGCCTTCAAAAGCAGGAATAGCGTTCCTAGAAAATACGTGGTCAAACTTAAGCCAGTTCCCTTTGTTAAGGCTGAAATTGCACCTCCCAAACCGCATGCAACTCCTAAGAAGAGTAAGGAGTTAGTAAAACCTCATGATGCTTGTAGCTTTTATAAATGCTCTGTGTGTGATGGTTTAGGTCACAAGGCTGCAGAATGCCTTTTGCGGTTCACATCCAATGCCAGGAAGAGTAAACCTCCTTCTGTCAAACAGGTGTGGGTCATGAAGGGTTGCTAACTTTAGGACCCAAGGAATAAAGGGGGACCTCATTCTTAATGTTTACATTTCAGGTCCTCTGCTTAATGGCTGGTCACTCCAAGGACAATGAATGGTATCTTGACGGTGGCTGCTCAAGACATATGACTGGAGATAGATCATTACTTGAAGATGTCATTGAAGCAAGTGGTCCGTCTGTAACCTTTGGTGACAACAACAAAGGCAAGACCATTGGATATGGTGTTATAAGGAGAGGAAACCTAACCATTGAGAAGGTTTCTCTTGTTGAAGGACTCAAGCACACCCTCCTTTCAATTTCTCAATTCTGTGACAAATGATTGCTTTGCAACTTCACGTCATCAAATTGCTTTATCAAGGATAGCATTTCTGGAGTCACCCTACTCACAGGGATTCGTAAGAGTAATATTTACATTATTGATCTAGATTCTGCATGTAGTATTACTAATCTCTGTTTTGTAGCTAAAAATGTGAGCGAAAATAGTTGGCTATGGCACAAGAGGTTGAGCCACTTGAACTTCAAGTATCTTGCAAAGATTGGTAGGGAAAACCTCGTTCGTGGTTTACCCAAAGTGGCTGACCACCATCCTGAGAAGTGCAGTGCATGCCAGCTTGGTAAGCAATCCGCGTCGTCTTTCACCAGCAAGACCGCTCCATCAACTTCAAGATGCTTACAACTGTTTCACATAGATTTGTTTGGACCCGTAACCACTGCCAGCATTGGAGGAAGTAGATATACTTTAGTGGTGGTGGATGATTATTCAAGATATACGTGGGTTGAGATGATGATCTCCAAGGATGATTGCTATGAGATTCTCATCGCACTTTTTAGACGGCTCCAAACTCAAAAAGAAGATGACATTGTTAGTGTTCGATCAGATAATGGAACAGAATTCAAGAACAATGGTGTTGCTCAGTATTGTGATGACCATGGGATTGATCACAATTTTTTCACTACTGGTGTTCCACAACAAAATAGGGTTGTGGAAAGGAAGAACAGGACATTGATTGAGGCTGGAAAGGCAATGATATCTGAAGCAAAGCTGCCTCAGTATTTCTGGGCTGAAGCAATCAACACTGCATGCTTCACTCAGAACCGCTCCCTCATCAACAAGACCTATAACAAGATTCCCTATGAGCTTTGGAGAGGAAGAACCCCCAACATTGCTTTCTTCCAGATCTTTGGCTGCAAATGCTTTATCCTCTACAACGGAAGAGAAAATAGAGGTAAATTCGAAGTCAAGGCCGACGAAGGTATTTTTGTTGGGTATGCTAAATATTCAAAAGATTTTCATGTTTTCAATAAAACCAGTTTAAAAATAGTTGAGTCTGTCCATTTTACATTCAATGAGCATTCTCTCCTTGAGCCACATTTGGCTCCAAATGTTGCTGATGATTTTGTTGAGCCTAATGAAACAGGTGAACCCTCTAGAACTGCACCTGAACCTCATCCACAAAATCCAGCACCCTCAACTGAAATTCCCTCAAACCACACTTTTGAAACCACACCTGAAGTTCCTACTCCAGATGCAACTCCAAGGGAAGATGAAGTTGAGAATTCCCCCATCCAGCTTACTGAACCTCTTCGTCAACTTACATTCCATGTCTTCGCTGAAGGATCTAACGATGTTCCAATTGAATATCTTCAGCAAACCTCAGTCCAATCAGACTTACCCCCGAAGGTTCGTGAAGTCAGCAGTTACCCTCTCTCTAATGTGATAGGTGATCTATTTTCTGGTGTTCAAACAAGGAGATGGAACTATGATGAGCATACTTCCTTGTTATCTCAAGTTGAACCCAAGAAGATTGATGAAGCACTCCAAGATTCCAGTTGGGTCGTTGCTATGCAAGAAGAACTCAACCAGTTTGAAAGATGCAAGGTCTGGACTTTGGTGCCTAGACCTCAGGATCAAGGAGTGATAGGAACAAAGTGGGTGTTTAGGAATAAGATGGACGAGAATGGAAGCATCACTAGGAATAAAGCAAGGTTGGTTGCACAAGGATATAGGCAAGAAGAAGGAATTGGTTATGATGAAACCTTTGCTCCAGTTGCAAGATTGGAAGCCATCAGAATCTTCTTAGCCTATGCCTCTTTCAAGCATTTCAAGTTATATCAAATGGATGTGAAGAGTGCTTTCCTCAACGGTGAACTGCAAGAGACCGTGTATGTTGTCCAACCGCCTGGATTTGAAGACTCCAAATTTCCCAATCATGTCTACAAACTCCAGAAAGCTTTATATGGACTTAAGCAAGATCCAAGGGCATGGTATGAGACTCTTTCTAAATTTTTACTAGAAAAAGGATTTAAACGCGGTAAAATTGATACAACTCTTTTTATTGCCAAATACAATGATCATACTTTACTTGTTCAAATATATGTTGATGATATCATTTTTGGTTCTACTAATGAGTTACTTTGTAAGCGTTTCGAGAAGCTAATGAAAAGCAAGTTTGAGATGAGCATGATGGGAGAATTAACATTCTTCCTATGGCTTCAAATCAAGCAATGCGAAGAAGGTATTTTCCTCATCCAAGCCAAATACACCAAGGAGTTCATAAAGAAGTTTGGATTAGAAAATACTAAAGCATATGATACTCCAATGGCCACCGGCAATAAGCTAGATAAGGATCTAAAAGGTAAGAAGGTTGATCAAACCCTATATCGAGGTATGATCGGCTCATTACTGTATTTAACTGCTAGTAGGCCCGATATCATGTTTAGTGTATGTGTATGTGCATGCTATCAAGCAGATCCTAGAGAAGCACATTTAATTGCAGTCAAGCGTATAATCCGCTATTTATCTGGAACCACTAACATTGGACTTTGGTATTCCAAAGATTCGAACTTCGATCTTGTAGGTTATTCAGATGCAGATTATTTAGCTTGTACTATTGACAGGAAAAGCACTAGTGGTACTTGTCATTTCCTCGGGAATAGACTAGTTGCTTGGGCCAGCAAGAAGCAAGCTTCAATTTCAGTGTCTACCACAGAGGTTGAGTATATTGCTGCTGGTAGTTGTTGCTGTCAAATCCTTTGGATGAAGCAGCAGTTGGTGGACTATGGAATTGAAGAAGGAAATTGCCCTATCATGTGTGACAACACTTCAACAATTTCAGTCTCCAACAACCCTGTCATGCATTCCAAGACAAATCATATAGATATCAAGTATCATTTCCTCAAAGACCATGTGGAGAAGAGGAATATCCATTTAGAGTATGTGGAGACAGACAACCAAATTGCTGATATCCTCACCAAGGCTCTTGACTCCAAGAGGTTTTCTTTCCTCAGAGGAGAAATGGGTATGCTTGAACTTAAATAAATCCATTCTTTTTATTGGCTAACTTGTGTGTTGAGTATAGGTTGAAATTCCTATGGAGGATTCAAACCTCACCATTGTTGAACCACATGTATGTAAACCGCAAGTAGTCAACCGCTTTTGCAGCCAACCGCATAGTTCTAACCGCATGCTGCATTCTGACCGATCACTTATCAACCACGTTCAACACTTGGTATTTTTTTTAAACTGTTTTATATATTTCTTAGCTTTAAAGAAGCTTTGCGGTTTGAAAAACTTTTCTAACCGCACTGCCATGTGGATTCAAGGTAAGTTCTCTTATTTTCATTTCAGCTCACATTTTGACATAAGGGTATTTTTGCAAATGTTTTTCCACGTTATTTCAAAATGTAAATGCATTTAATGCAAGGGAACATTAGCATTAAAAGCTCTCTTGTCAGCCGTCATTGGCAAAGGGTAGAAGATGAAAAGGTGCAACAGAGGAGATGATTTCTTTTATGGGATAATCAAAATGTCTTTTCAACTGTCCTTGTTCTGAAAATTTCCTATAAATAAAAATCAATCACCAAAATTCCAACTCTTCCAACTCTGTCCTCTCTGCACACTGTCCTTTCTACCAACTCATCTTCTCTCTCTTCCTAAAACCTCAAAACTTCAACTTTAAATCTTTAAATTTTCAATGGCTCCCAAGGCTCCTTTCACTGATATGGTATGAACTTCATCACTACATCTCCTTTCATTTCTGCAAATTTACTTGTGTTTCTGCCATTAATGAACCTTGAAAGCTTCGAAACCCTTAAACTGATTTTTGTTCATAACTGCTTCATTTGTTCATCATTTTGAATGATTTTTGTTGGGTTTTGTTCAGATTTTCATATGGATTGATTATATGTTATTTTATGATCCATTCTTGTTTTGAGCACTGATTTTGGATTTTTCATTATGAACTCATTCTAAACCCACTTTAGTGTTCTTGCTTTTTCGTGTTGATTCTGAGCAAAGTATGAACTTTTATTGTTATATTGTTAATCTACTGCTCAATGTGATCATTTTGACATATTATTTGTTGATTTTGGTGAACTTTTGGTGAATCTCTGTTCTTAGTGTTCTAGTTGTTCTTCGTGTTCATCATGTCTTCAACATGACTGTTCATCTGCCTTGTCAAAATTTCATATGTTTTGGTTCTTTTGATTTTCAATCATGTTTTTTTACTTTGAGTATTTTCAATAACCATTTTTTTACTGTTTGAACTTCAACCGCATGCTCTCTAGGTTTGAAACCGCATTCTTGAAAATCCTTGTTTCAAACCGCATACTTAATTTGCAACCGCATGTTAAAGTGAAATCGCATGATTAAATTACAACCGCATGCCAATTAACTTCTTATATTAATCCTTTGCAACTGCATGCTTAATATTCTTGAGATACTACTTAGTATATAGGCTGGACACCATAACCTTCCCCTCCAAAACACTGCTTGCATGTGTGGGATAACTTTGGGTTACAATGCCACGTACTAGTATAATCTCTTTTATATTTTCTATGTTCCTTCAGTTGAATTCACAATTCACCTGATGTTTGGAGTTCTTCATATTTCCAACCGCACCATTGCCTACCGCAAGGGTGTCCAAACCGCATGTGAACTGTGAATCATTTTATGGATCTAACCCTTTTATTTCACTTTGTAGGAACCTAGATTTTTCATGCCAGGGTATGAGATCATAGAGGCTGAACTTCAGAATGATGCCCTAGGCAGGGAGTTGATAAGAAGATTGACAACTTCTGGAATCCTTCCCCTCTTCAACAAAAAGCAATCTTATATCATCCCATCATTTGTGGACCAGTTCTATGCAACTGCTGAATCTGGTGAAAGAGAGTTAGCAGATGGAAGGAAAGTCAAATGCTTGGTTGCTGATGTTGAGGGATTCAAGATTTCTATTGATCATTTGGATATTCGAAGCACTTTTGATTTCCATGTTTCTGGGTGCCCTGAAGAAGTTAGTCAAGAGGTGTTGGATGCAACCGCTCTTTCAACAGTCAAGCTCACCTCATTGTCTGGCTATTACAAGAAGAAGCCAAGGAAGGAGTTTGGTGAGTTGATGAGCCATTTGGGCTATATTATAGGGAAGTCTATTTTTGGTAAAACTGGTAACCACAATAACTTCACCTCCCAGCAATGGACATACTGTTGTGCTATATACAATGGGATCAAGCTCAACTGGCCCAAGATTCTTATGAGAGAATTAGCCAGTTCCATTGACACTTACCAGTCCAAGATCAAGAATGAGCATAGGAGATGGAGACCCTTCTGCAGGCTCCTAACCGCCCTGTTTGCCAGCTACCAACACTTAGAAGATCTGAGGATTTCTACTCCAGACCTATCTGTGCATTTGGGTGATGAAGTGTCTCTTGGAACTAGAGTATGTCACAACTTCAGATATTCCTTTGGAAATACTGAATATAAGTTCTGGTATGATGCTGATACTCATTAACCAATGGAGTTCTATGTTGAGATGACTCCTGAGATCGCTGTTATAGCACTTGGAAAAGCAATCAAGAAGGTCTCCAGGAAGAAGAATCTGGTTGTTGAACCGCCTCCTAAGAAATCTAGGACCGCTTCAGCAAAACCACGTTCTGCAACCGCTGGTACTGGCCCTAGCTCTAAAGGAAAGAAGAAGCAGGATCCATTGAATGAGATTGATGAAGATGTTGAAGAAGAATAAAATGCTGGAATTGCCCCTCTTATCAAGAAGGCTAAGAAATTCAAGTCTGCAATCGCAAATCTAACTGAAGAGGATAAGGCTGCTTTTTATAGAGCAAAGCTTGACAAGTTGGAGAAAAAGGCAGAACTAAGGAAAGCTGCAAAAGGAAAGTCAACAACTGATGACTCCCAACCGCAACCCCAACCGCAAGTTCAACCGCAATCCCTTCCTCAAACCCAACCGCCTCCACCTCCAACTCAATCTCCAGTTCAAAACCCTCCTTCCTCACCTATTCAAAATCAAACCTCTTCACCAATTCCTAACCAACCACTTTCTCCTGCCAAATCTCAATCTCCTAAACCGCTCTCCCCATCACCCAAAAATGAAACCACTCAGGGGGAGAATCCCAAGAAGAGGAGATATAAACAGATGGCAAAGAAGACAACTCCCACCAAAGGGCCAAAACGTTTTCTTCAACGTGTTGCCCAAACTCATGTCAAAATCCCTGGTGAGACCTCTTCTTATTTTGATAAATCCTCCTCCTCTCAATACAATTCCCATTCATCTTCCCATTCTGATCTCCAAACCCCTTTAAACCAAGCTACCTCAAACCCTCGTGCCTTTACTAAATGGACCTCCAAGCCATCAGCAGGCCCAGCCCATTCTACATCCAGAATTAGGGATCCAACTCCTTCACCATCAAATTCTCCCAATCACCAATCATCCCCTCATAATTCAAACCGCGCTCATACACCCCCTCTAAATCTCCTACCCCTTCACCACAAAAATCCCCTTCCACACGTACAAACCCAATCACTACAACTCCTCCAACTTCTACAATTCCTCCTCTAACCGTCCCTGTCTCGACCGCTCCTATCCCAACTACACCCATCCCAACCGCCCCTATATCAACCACCCCTATATCAACCACCCCAATTTCAACCGCTCCCATCCCTTCTACCCCTATGCCAACAGCATCTATTTCAGTAGCCCCAACTCAAACTCTGCCCATCCCAACTTCAACCACCTCACCCTATACAATTCCTGCTACTCGAATCATCCAAACCCTTTTCACTCAATTGCCCCACACTGCCCCTCCTACATATTCAGAACTGCCTCCTGCTTTTACCCAAATTCCCTCTACTTCAACCACCCCTCCTCCAACTGACTACTCCCAAATTCTTTCCACCCTTAACCTCATTCAAAGCCAGCTTCTCATTAACCAAGGGCACATAATCAACTTGACTGCATCCAATGCAACCCTTGAAGCCTCCAACCGCTCCCTTCAAAAGATTGCTGAAACTCAATCCCATCTGATTGCCTCTCAAACCCTTCAAATGGCTAATCATAAAAACTCTTTGAAAAATTTTGCCCAGAGTCTTGATGCCATTAAGGGGGAGAAGGATCTAGCAAACATTGTCAAATCCTCACTGAATCCTATTTTGAAGGATTTCGAAAAGATTTAGCTGAGGGAATCATTCAAATTCAATCATTTGGAGATACTGACCTGAAGGAAATGATCATTCAACTCTCCAACTCTTCCAAAACCGCCCTTGATTCCCTTCAAGCTGAAATCCTCAAAGCCACCAACTCTCAACCGCTTCCCTCTCAAGACTTTCAAACCGCTTTGAATGTGGTTGAAGCAAATGTGCTATCTGAAGTTGATAACGTCAAATCTCAGCTTGAAGTTAAAACAAACTCTCTTGATGATGCCTTGATAGCCAAGTTGAATGGGATCAGAGATGAGTTCAGCGACCGCCTTGAAAATATCAAGATAGGTTTCACCTCTAAACTGGAAGCTACAGTTAATGAGCTGAAATCCTCTATTAAGGTGACTGTTGATCTAGATCCTATGTCAGAAGCTATTTCAAATCAGTCCACAGCAGTTCAGGGGGAGATTCATTTCATGTTCAACTCTTTGAATTCCTCCTTCCATGCCTTAATTGAAGATCTAACTGCTCAAGTCTCAGAAAATTCCAAGGCAGTCAGTGATGCCAATCTTAAGCTTGCTTCTCAAGAAAATACCTTAGAAAGATTGGTGACCGCTCAAGGAAGGACCGCTGATGAAGTCAGAAGGATTAGAAGAGATTTGAAGACTGAAACCTCTCCATCAAACCAAGCTCGTAATCCTGAAGTAAACCAACCGCAGCAGCAGCAAGGTCAGGAACTGCACCAACAATGAACCGCCTCTGCTCTGTAATTCTTTTTGGTAAACTCTTTTTGTTTGTTGGAACGCACTCTTTGTATCTTTGTCCAACTTATTTTGTTTGTAACCTTTGTATTTTGCTTTTCTACCTTGTAACTGTAACTGCTCAAGGTAGTAATGAAAAATACATCATTGGTTCCAAAACCTTGTTCATATCAAACTGCTTGTTTGTAGAACAATGAAACCGCTCATGGTTTATAACCTCATTCAAATATTTTCTAACTTAAAATCATATTTTTGAAATGAAGGTGAAACATTTAGTTTAAACCGCGCTTTAAACTTAAACTCATACTTTTCAAGTGCACTGAATGCATTTCTATACTTTTCAAGTTGTAATTTCCAATCATTCATTAGTATAGAAATCTATAGCTTAAGCTAAGTGTGTGCATTGACTTGGGACATGAATTACCATGATTATTCTTATGGACATGTTTTTACCAAGTAAAATGTTTGCTTTTGCTATAGTAGGTAAAGACATCAATCAAATAGGGAGAGATTGTTGGGTATGCATATTTTAACCCTTCTATTTTGTATTAGATTTGATTGATACCATAACCTCCTGTCTATTTTAAGGACTTTAGGACCCTATGTAATGAAGCTTAGACTTCAATTTTTTAGCTAAGTCCATTTTATAGAATAGGTTAAATTTAGGCTTGAAGACTGGCACAAGACTCATTGGATTTGAGGATTGCAGTTCAAAAGTTTCAAACCGCTCTACAAGCAACCGCATGTGCTGAACCGCCTTGAGGAATCCCTTATTTGAAACTACCTTTGAATAATCTACAGTGCAACCGCCTTATGATGAACCGCAACTGTTTTACAGTTCCTTCTCATGAACCGCACATGTGCAGTTCAAAACCTCAACCGCACTCTGCAACCTCACTGGTGTTACCAACCGCTCTTGTTAAACCACATGTACACCAGGACCACTACCAATGATTGAAGACTTGAAGTGAACCACCTTTACTGTTGGAATCCACATCAGCAATATCAATAGTCAACCACCATATCTTGTCACATGATTCAATGTCAGAGAAGATCTGCAAGGATCTTGAAAAAGTGATAGGTGTCCAAACCTCATTGCTTGCAGCTGAAGCCTGATCAGCTTTATCTGCAACTGCTGTACCAAAGGACAAAATTGGTTGCTATGGACCAATGGGAAAGCATCAAGTACTGTCCTTGCAACAGCTGTGTCCAACGACTAGTTCCTTGGTGCTTGGGTATAAATACCCCCAATATTCACCATTTGAAGATTGCTTGAGAAAATAGAAAGTGCTGTATTCATAAGAAGCTGAAGCTCTGCCCAGAAATTATTCAACCCTTTGAATCTTCATCTTCAACCTTCAAGAAATATATCCCAGCCCAGAAATCAAGCCTTGACACCATCAAGAATCATTGTGCTCTACATCTCAAAGATTTAAAGAGCCTTGATCTTGTTCTCACACACACACCTCACTTGTTAAATCACATAGATTATTCATTTGAGATACACTCGTTATAGTCTAGGATTTGATCTTTATAGAATAGATTTTAGATCTGAGTTTGAATACATTGTAGCTTGTAATCTCTCTCATACTCAATATAAAATCTAACTCTTAGAAAATTCAAGACTAACCATCTTGGTAGTGGACGTAGATCGTTTATCGATTGAACCACTCCAAATCGTGTGTTCTTATATTTCTGCATTTATTTTCTTGTGCTTACTAATTATTTATCTCTGTCTCTGTTTGATCTTATTTATAGATATTCATTATTAAGAATTGTGTTTGGAGTTAGCATTGTCAAAACCACACGTGTTTGTAAAACTGCACTTATCAAAACCGCATCATCAAACCGCTTTACAAACCGCCTCTCCAAAACCGCTTTGTAACTCTATTATTCCGCTATGCATTTTACATCTCTACTTGCAGTGTATTATCAACTGCAAGCGGTTTTGTAAGCTTAGAGGTTTAGTTTTAAAAGAGGGCGAAAATTTTGTAACAGCTATTCACCCCCCCCCTCTAGCTGTATTTTCACCCTTGTTGCCACCTTTGGGACCAACAGGTAGATAAATTGGCACATTCCCTCTCTTTTTCAATTCACACCACATACACGAACGCACAAAACAAGCACAAACTTTGGGTCTAGGAAGACTTGCTTTCGCAAGGCTCCTTGGGTGAACGCGATCCGTTCTTCCCAAGGAGTAACTTAACCTCCGGACCCTTATCCTTTTTTTCAAAGTTTTGAGGAAATCAAAATGGCCTGGCGACTCCGTTTTTCTATAAAACCGGTGTCTTCAAACTGAGGTGAAGGGCGACCCTATTAAACGGTTCAATCCCGAAGGGCCCACATTCACACCATGGCACTGACTTTGTGGTTTATGAAGCTTTCTAGTCTTCCAGAGTATGGTTCCAGCATGCTATCCTTAATGTTCATTTTCTGGAAGGTAGAGTAGTACAGAATATCTCGGGAGGCCCCCGATTCTATGAGGAGTCTTTCGGATTCACAATTGTCAATCCTCCCTTTAATCACCAATGGTTGTTCATGAGCCGCGCGACTTTCGGCTAATTTATTAGGGGAGAAGCTGATGACCTCCTCTTCATTATGAGTTCAGGCGGGGATGTGATTTACTTTACTTAACTCATGGATCAGGTCTTTCAATTTTTTGTTAGACACAGTCTCCTCCCTTATAACATGAAGCTTTGCCCTGTGAGGTATGTCTTCCCTTTTATCCTCATTGTTATCGTCATCTTCATCCTTTATTTTTTGCTTGATATCCTTTCTTATAACGTAGCAATCTAGCTTTCCCTCGTCTACCCATCTCTGGATCATTCTCTTGAGAGAGATGCAATTCTCTGTGTCGTGTCCTGGTCCTTGTGAAAGGCACAATACTTGGAGTTGTCACGGGTGTACTTTGTTCTTTCATCAAGCGGTCGAGGATTTGGTAGATTCACCAACTGCATGATCTCTATAATAGGTTTGGTGAGGGGGTAAATACCTCAGATTTTTCAGTAGCCCGAGTTCTATTCTTCCCCTTGTAGCTGCTTCCATTTGAAGCCTGGTTAGTGCCAGCTGCTTCTATTTCTGGTTTCTTAGACCTCTTCTTAATTTTCTCTTATTCCATTGCTATGGCGTAAGCCACATTGTACAAATCAGACTTTGACTTAGGCTCTCTAGCAGACAGTTCATAGATCAGCTGTCCAGATCTCAGTCTGGAATTAAAGAAAATGATCACCTTTCGGTCTGTCAAGCACTCCTCTACTTGATCTTGTAGTAACTCAGAGTGGTTTCATTCTTCCCTTGCTCAATGTTAGCAAGATCAGTCAGTCTTTTCTTTCTCTTTCCAGCTGTAGCGAAGTGGTTCATGAATCTCCTTCTCATGTTTTTCCAGTTGTCGATGATTCCCTTCTTTTGCTCATGCAACCAGGATAAAGCTGTTCCGAAGAAGGTACTCGCGAATGCCTTGCAGAGTATATCATCTGCCTTGGTGAGGAGGGTCATAGTGAATTCAAAACTTTGCACATGGTTCTTTGCGTCTTTGACTCCCGCATATTTTTTAAAACTTGTAACTTTAAGGGCAGGATTGGGAGGTAGATCATTAATTCGCTGGGAGAAAGGATGAGTGGCACTGGTATCATCATCATTCACTTCCTTCCTCCCCATTTCCATCTCATCTAGTCTCTTTTTCAATAGGAGAATTTCTCTTTAATCAATCCCTGAGCTAATATGCTCCTAGTGATTGTCCCCATGTCCAGATGGTGATCTGTCCCTTCTAGGTGCCATTTCTGATTGGGGAGGAGTCCTGTGACGAGGAGGGCTCCTATGCCGAGGAGATGGGTTACGACGAGGAGGGGATTTTTGTCTTGCCTGACTAAGTCTTGCTCTCAAGTCAGCAAAATCAGCCTCCTGTTTCCTTTGGTGGTTCAAATGACTTCTCAAGTCTACCTCGTTTCTTGTGTTACCATGCCCAGGTGCCTTGTGACGAGGAGGGAAATTTTGGGGGGTTTTGCTTGTATCTACCAGCAATGTCATGATGAGGGGGATGTTGGCTAGTAGGAAGATTTTCTCTATTCCCCCGACTACCACGCCTGTTAACATTACTTTCCCCTCCAAGGGAATTTCCAGTCCTCGTAGGCCTTGTAAATGTTGATGTTATGCTCTAGGCTTATAACTATTTTGACTTATAGTTAATACTGTTATGTAATCATCTTTACCATTTATAATAGAGAATGTTTATTTTGATTATTATATGTTTTACATGTTTATTATAATAATCTGTGTCCCTAGTTATTATGAATAACTAGTATAAGTTGGTAATGGTTAATCATAGAGATGATTATATGTATGGGGATGCACATTACGCTTATGGGTACTTGTTAGAGAACAAGGTACTGGATTGACCCACCTATGAGATTCATGTCATGGTCTATGGTCATATATGTCATAATTAAATCTCATGGTAGTCGTCTCATTAGAATCCTTAGTACCTGAGATTATCATCGTCTTCCACTTGATCAATGTTATGTTTGTTGTAGTCTAACACTATCTTTAATAGGATATCAATAAGGGCTATGTTGGCATGACCGGATTCTTGTAGGGAAGAATGATAAGTCAAGATGGGATTTGTCCCTCGTAAAGAGAGATATTTGCTTAGGCCCCTCAATGAATATTGCTGATGAAATGTATGGCCATACTTAAAAAAATTGATAGAGATCAAATGCACTTGGATTATCAACATATTCGTAATCGAGAAAGCATTGAACAATATAAGTTTATGTGGACCATGACTTATGTTCAATATAACATCGTGAGACAAAGGGATTATGGCAATGATCTATCAAGGAATCAAGCTTTGATGTTATATTTAATTGGGTGGATATAATGGTTTGCTAGAGACCACTTAAGTCTTGTGAGGATCGATGTTTCGACTCACTACCAACTTAAATATAATTTCTATAGGGTCACACACAAAGAACGGATTGAAGAATAGCCCAAATCTGGAAAAAGCAAGGGGCAAAGTGATTGGAACGACTCGTACCCATAGGCACGACTCGTGCCATCAATCAGCACAACTGATTTCCTAACCACGACTCGTGCCATGACTTGAAAAGGGGAAGGAATGACTCGTGCCCTTTCGGACGACTCGTGATCACGAGTCGTGCCCATAGGGACAACTCGTGTCGTCGTTGCTGGAAGGTCCATTTTTGGCTTGGATTAGGGTTTTTCTTCCTAAAAGTTAGGAATATTTATAAAGTATAAATAGACCCTTTGTCCTCAGCCAAGATATATGAAAAATTAGGGTTTGTGAAACACTAATTCATTGATTTTGATTACGAATCGAAGATCAAAAAACCATTCCATATTAGCCATAGATTATTGAAAGAGTTTCAACAATAGAGGATCATTTTGCAATTCAACAAGATACAGATCTTGGTTCGTTCGCGTGTGGATTAACAATAGAGGGTGATTGCTTTATCACCTACAGCTTGAAGATCTACCATTGTTGATTCATCACAAGGAAGAACAAGGAGAAGATCAAAGTTTCGTCTACGATTCAAGGTGGATTACAAATTCGTGTACAAAAGACAAAACCGTAGCAAAGGTTAGTAAATCTATATTCATAGTTTTAATCTATTCATATTAGACGGATGCATGGCTATTGTTTTGTGATTATGCTAAATCTTCCGATGCGTATGTTACTCCAAAACCCAACAATAAATTCAGCCAAGGAGTGCTCGGGATCCAATTGCATCAAGGCATTTTGTGCTTCATAAATGTGTTGCAGAGTTTCCATCTATTGATGCAAGAGAGTTATGCGATCAACCTGTGGGAGGAAGCCCAAGTGCCCCCTGGGGGGCATTGCTCCCCGTCTGGCTGCCAGTAGGCCTTCCTCGACACCGACAATGAGGAGGTTTCGTCTGTACTATATCAGTTATTGGATGTCCCCTATAACGCAGATTCATTCCTGGGGGTGGCAGCTCATCAATCAATAGCGGAGGAGGAGTCAGTTCCCCATTGAGAAAAGGAATAGCAGTCCTATTGTTGCCATGAATCTCCTCTACATGAATATGATCCTAATCAGGAGTAATACTAGCAGTATGTCCGTGTTCCATTAGGATTAGGAGAGTAGAACAAAAAAATTTGAGCTATTCAATGGAGGATTCGAATTGTTTCCCGGCAATGGAACCAAACTGATGATGTCAAAAACGTTCGGATCAGCCCAAAAGATGTGTGTTACCAAAGTTTAGAGTCAAAAGATGTGTGTTACCAAAATAATGTAAATTATGGCTTTTATTTATAGGCATAGCATTGTAGAGTCCTTATTAAATAAGAAAGTGTATGAGAGGTGGTTATAATCCTAGTGAAATTATAACTGTTCACATTTCTTATTTTAGTAGGAGTAGATAATAGTAATCTGCACGTGCGCCTTGCAGGCGGGTTCCTCGGCATGTGCTGCTTGGTTGGCCTGTATTGACGCCGAGGAAGAGAGAAATAAGGATGGAGAAGCCCATTTCCTTGTCTTGAAAGGTGATCGAGGAAGGTTTTCTCGCCTCAGGATGAGGTCTTCGTCAGCCTTACTAAATGCCTTGCTCGGCATATGAAGAGATGTCTGGTCGACACGTATATTTGTTGTGCCTTGGTAACTATTCGCTTTACTATGTCTAGGTTGACATAGTGGGAAACGACGAGCAAGCATGATGAGCAAAGGTAGGGAATTTCCACTCCCTTTATCATAATTGGGACTTCTATAGATTATATTTTGGGCCCATTCCATTTGGCTTTGCCCGACCCGATCCCCGTTCGTAACTCGATTTATACCGTTCACCCACTATTTCATAACACTGATTTGCTGTATAGATCACCAATGGAAATTGAGAGAGAGTGAGAGTGAGAGAGAGAGAGAGAGAGAGAGGAGAGGAGAGAATCTGGTTTTCGTATGCAGAATGCGTTCTCCTTCTGGCCTTATAAAGAACACGGCAAGTCACGTCCTTTTTCGTGTGTGTCTTTTAGGGTGCGCTCCCGAGTTTTAAAAACGAGAGAAAGAAAAGAAAATCAGAGGAAATCTAATATATTTTCCCTTCCAAAGTTGCTCCCAAGATTTTTTAGAAAGGAAGAAAATTTTTAAAATATTTTCTTCTACACAATCCTCCCAAAAATGGGAGGAATTGAAATTAAAGAAAATCTTATAAAACAAAATTTTTGGTTAAACTTATTTACCTATCAAGTATAACTTTCTATTCCTTTCATTAATGGTACAAGTATAATTCAATTTTTTTTTCTTCCTTTTACTCCTAAACTCAGAAACAATTCAATAAGTTATTTAATTCACTCATCTCCTCTTCTTTCCCTTCCCCTTCTCTCCCCTCCCTTTCTCTTCTCTTCTTTAAAAACTCTAGAGCTTATTCTTAAAGTTGCCCGAGATTACAAATAACGTCCGTAGTAACGATTTCCTTTTTTTAATTATTTTTTATTTTCTTTATTAAACATAATTGGGACATGTCATCTTGGGCGGACCTTAATTCCAACAGACGAACGCAGCAAATGACAATCAAGTATAAGCGGAGAAGCAGCTATATTTGTGTAATAAGTAACTTTATTAGAGATAACTCATTGTTTGTACCTCTCGAATATCAGAACAATATGCCTCGTTGGCAGAAACATCATCCAATCTCCCGACTTTGACCAGAGTGGAAGGAATCTGGCTCAGCTTGTTTAGGGGACTTGTGGGAATAGCAAACGCTTTCAATCCCACATTCCTTCCGCCTTTTAAGGTTGTTTCAGTCTCCACAACGACTCCTCCCTTTCATTGACTAGTTGAAGAAAGGGGGAATGCTATGATTAGGGTTCGTTACAATAATTTGGAGGGTAATTTGAGGGTCCGTTATTGGAGGGTAATTTGAATTTGCGTGGGCGACATCATTCGGTACTTATTCCAGCAGCATTGTTTAACTGTTTTAAGGTAGCATATAAGTAGCGTGTTTTCCGTTATACATTTCCTTTGTACGTTGTCTTTTTGCTCAACGACTATATGTGTGTCAATGTTTTGTTTGTTAGCTACCATGCGCGTTATCATGGCTTATAACGTGATTGCCATGGACGAAGATCAATAAGAAAATATTGAAATCTCTCTCGACCCAATTCTCTCTCAAATTACTTTTCTTCCTCGCCAAATCGAAAATCTCTCTTCTCTTCTCGTACAACAACAATATTAATTCAGTGTCACAAAGTCTCCTACCTAAAATGGGGTAAGGGGAGTCGGATGCAAGTCTTGCCTCTGTATTAAAGGACAGAAAAGTTGTTTTCGGACGACTAATGATGAAAGTTGTGTCGAAAATTGCATGAAGTGACTGTTGTTTTATAACAAAGAATCACGGACAGTTTAATGAGTCATTTTGCTTTGTTCCTATCATATTCCTCACCAAGTCAAAAACCTCTCCTCTTCTCATCTAATTCGAAAATTCTATCACATTTGAAAACTGGTTCATAACAAAATATAGGAAAACTAGAACCGATCGAAGATGGAACAATCGAGGGTATCAAGATCAGGTTTAAGAAAGTTACCAGAACAATTATCTCCCAACATTGTGACCATCCAACCAAAACCAATTGTTGTGATACCCTATGTGAAGTTATCACCGATCTAAATGCTTAACCTGATAGCTAAGGGCCTACAGTGAATTAATAATAGAAAATATATGATACATATATCACAAACAGAGATTGATTAATAAACAGCCGCATCATTTTAACCATTTTCATTAACCCATCGATTGAGGTAAAGCAATAGTTCAATGCCTTTCCAAATCAGAGGCAAAACCCTACAGAATTGCATGATATAAAGACGGACAAAAAAATTAAATAAATATAAAAGTCACGCAAAAGACAAAATGCCCCCTGGGCTAACTTAGCCTTCTGATGTATCATCTCACCAACCAGTTATTCAATAATTGTGGACAACTTTCACCTTCAGCTTGAAGGTAAAAAGGAACATGTAGCATCGGGTGGGGGGGGACTCACTTGACACTTGCAAGCTCAGTGCGGAGGAGCTTGGCTGCAGCAACCATGTTGAGAAGGGCTGGCTTAACTTCACCATACTTGCGGGTCTTGAGGCCACAGTCAGGGTTAACCCACAAGATGTTTGTCTCGAGCACTGCAAGCATCTTGTTGATCCTGTCAGCAATCTCTTCGGTTGATGGTATTCTAGGGGAGTGGATATCATAAACACCAGGACCAATTCCAGCACCATACTTGACTCCCTCACGAAAAACCGAAAGAAGCTTCTCGTCAGATCGAGAGTTCTCAATGGTGATCACATCAGCATCCATGTTGATGATGGAGTGGATAATGTCATTGAAGTTAGAGTAGCACATGTGGGTGTGGATCTGGAAGAAAGCAAAACTTGTAAAACTATACAAACATTAAACACCAAGGCACATGGCAATCAAAATATAAGCAAACCTGGGTGGTGTCTTGGACGCCAACATTAGTGATTCTGAAGGAGTGAACTGCCCAGTCTAAGTAGAAAGCATGCTCAGATTTCCTGAGTGGCAACCCCTCTCTCAAAGCAGCCTCGTCAATTTGGATAACTGTTATTCCAGCTTTCTCAAGATCCTCTACCTCATCCTTGATGGCCAAGGCAATCTGATAGCAAGTTTCAAATCTGGATGGATACCACATATTAACATCAGTGCTGTGCTTATTAACTAGACAATACTATTACTGAGTGTTGTTTCTTTCTTTTTGGTGGTGTGTTGTGTTGATATATGGGGTTAATAGAGGGAGCGGAAGAGTTCAGGAAAAAAAAAAAACAAGATTACCTGGGCTGATCATTACGAACAAAGGACCAGTTGAGAATGGTGACAGGGCCAGTAAGCATACCCTTCATTGGGCGCTTAGTCATGCTCTGGGCAGTAGAGGACCAGAAGACAGTCATTGGCTTAGGGCGGCTCACATCACCATAGATGATTGGTGGTTTCACACATCGAGACCCATAAGATTGAACCCATCCATTGGCGGTGAAGGCAAATCCAGAGAGTTGCTCTCCAAAATATTCAACCATATCATTTCTCTAGAAAAAAAAAATGAATTAGAGAGATATTAGACTCTTTTTGCATACGCACGCACAATTTTAATGTATATGCATGCATAATTTTAAGACACAGAGAGCTTTTTCTTAATACTCTAGGTTCACAAGATAGATAGAGCCTTCTTCTATATGGTTACCTCTGGTTCTCCATGAACCAAGACATCGATATCAAGTTCCTCCTGTAGTTTGACAACTTTGTTGATTTCCTCCTTGATCGCCTTAACATACTCCTCCTCAGAGATCCTAGAGAGAGAGAGAGATCATTGTCAGAACTAGAGCAGAGAACTAGCCAAATAATGAAGTGAACAAAAATATTGCAAAAAACACCACGCACTTCTTAGCCTTGTATTCACGACGAACTCTTCTAAGCTCAATTGTTTGGGGGAAAGACCCAATAGTTGTGGTAGGAAGGATTGGAAGGTTAAGCTTCTTCTGCTGAGCATCGAGCCTAGCACTGACATTAGTGGCACGGCGATGTTCAGAACCCTTCAAGCCAGCAGCCTGCTCAAGAAACAAACAACTTTGTTAGATACAAGATATATTAAGCAGGTACAGCAACCTTAACTGCCAATAAGGACGAAGTAGATATCACTTACAGCTTTTTGAACATCTTCATTGTTCACTCTTGGGGAGGACTTCCTTGAAGCCTGGGCAGCAACGTTAGCTGAGAAGAACTCCTGAAAATAAAACCAGGAGTCACCAACATTTGCCTTCACACCACCGCATAAGTTGATAAACGTTGGACTAAAGCATACTGATTGCTTCCAACGGCAACTGTTGATGAGATGGTCGAACTTATAAAAACAAATTCATTCATTACCTCGTCCTTCTCTCCAGCTAGTGCCTTGGCCAAAGCATTCACTTCAACAACCTTTTGAGCAGCAAACGCAAGCCACGACTTAATTTCTTTGTCCAGTTTAGGCTCATTGACAAGATCAACAGCAGTGTGGAGTAGTGAGCAGGAGGTAGAGACCACAAGCTTGTCTGCATGACAGAGTGCAATATAGGATCAAATGCATCTACTGAAAATTTTATAACCATAGCAAAATCTTTAACAACATATACCTTTGCCCACAATGCTCTCAAGAGATTCCAGGACAGCAAGCGATCCAGAAAGGTCATTGGCCCAGATGTTCCTCCCATCAACCACTCCAGCAAAGAGGTATTTCCCGGCAGGGAATTCGCTCGTAACCAACTCAAGAGTCTTTGATCCGCGAATGAAATCAAAACCGAAGCCTGAAACACCCTTTAGAGAAGTAAGGGTTTTGAAAGCCTCAGTAGGAACATCAGCGAAGTATGTCTCAATGAGAACATTAAGGCCAGACAGAGATTCCTCTAGATCTGAGTAGGCTTTGGTGAATGCATGCAATTGGTGAGACTCCAGATCCTTGACAAGGGTAGCTTCATCAAACTGAATCCAGGTAGCACCTGCAGCCTTCAACTCGGCTACTACTTCCCTGCAAATGAAATTTCGTGTCATATATCAAATTTGAGAAGTCACATATTTTATAAAGAATAGAACATAAGAAGGTGCTCATTTCCATACTTGTAGACTGGAAGGATCTTGTCAAGAAGAGAAAGAAGATCAAAGGATTTGTCAACACCCTTTGCAGGTTTGGATAGCAACAAGTAGCTGACAGGGCCAACAAGAACTGGAACAGTATCCACTCCAAACTGCAAGAGTATTAATGATAAAGAGCATAAAACTACCACAAATTCATAGAAGCACAACAACTTTATAAGCAAGCTATCAGCGACACAATAGATTTCAGATACTACAACTGTCACAAGGAGAAACGGGGAGGGCACATGCAGCTCCTAACCCATTACAGAATAATGATGCAAACTAAAAACTTTCTAGACCACATATCAAACTCTGCATATACTTCCAAAATAGATCAGAACATACACAATCACACACACACACGGCCAGAAATATAAAGACGATTCATATTACATACCGCCTTTGCCTCCTTGTACTCCGTCACAGCCTTGTGAGAAGCATAAGAAAAGGTCACATCAGGGCCTAGTTCAGGTACAATGAAATGGCTGCAGTAGCATAACAAGCAATATTTCACCATCAGTTACGTATACAAAACACTATAAAAAGACGCAAAAGAAAGAAAAAAACTTATCTGCAACTTACTAGTTGGTGTCAAACCACTTGGTCATTTCCATAGCAGGGACAGAAGCATTTCCTCTAGCCATGGAGAAGTATGTGTCGAAACCGATTTCACCGCCATTCCAGTTGTATCTGGAGGGGACGGCACCAAGCATTGCGGTGGTGTCAAGCATTTGGTCATAGTAAGAGAAAGTGTTGCTGGGGATGTACTTGATGCCAGCATCAGTCATCTGTTTCCAAATGGAAGATCTGAGATTGGCAGCCACCTTTTGCAAATCCTCAGCAGTACTCTTTCCATCCCAAAAAGATTCCAAGGCAAATTTTAACTCTCTCTTCGGGCCCATGCGAGGATATCCAACGATGTGAGACGCCATTGATCTGGTCAAACACAACAATTCAAAAGGAATTCAATCCCCTTGATAAGAGAAAAAATATATATTTAAAAATCCAGCAGTGCGTAATTATATTCCCTATGTCAGAAAAACAAAACATAACTAGAAAGAAAAAAGAAACAAAACTTTGTGAAGTAATTTTCTATCATGTTTAGATATAGGACCCTTTTCGGGGGACAACCAAAATAAAGATTGGGACTACTCTTTAAGACAGAGGGAAAACAGGTTAGCTTAACATTTTGAAGCCTAATTAATACTCCATATGTCCCAATATGAATGATCATTTTAAATTTAAGCTTCATTTTGAAAAGTTTGATTTTTAATAGAAAAAATCATAAGCATTCTTGCTATTCACTTTCAAACTTTCAGTTTTGCAAAAATATAATGAACTATGAAAAAAAAAATCAGGGACAAAGATTTTTGAAGAGAAAGTTTCAAAAGATCATTCATTTTGGGACAAGATAGGTCATTCAATTTGGGACGGAGGGAGTAATAGTATTGCGTATAACATAGCAAATAAACTCAGCTCATATTTAATGTTACTTTCTTCTTCTATTTTTCCTATTTCCTTGAACTTGAGAAAATAAAACCAAAGAGAGATTCTCTTTTCTTCTGTGGCGAGGTGGTAGAAGGGAAGAGTGTTTCTGCCACCTTGAGCTATGATTAATGTAATTGCTGATAAGAGCAGGAGTGTTGATTTGTATCCAAGTAAATAAACAGAAAGGACAAGATAATTAAAGATTGATATTTGCTGTTGAGGTACAGAAACCAAAGGCATGAAAGTAAAATTATAAAGGAAATGATATTCAGTTTAGTGAGATTTAACAAAATGACCCCAGCCCAAGGAATACATAAGAAGATTAAAAGGCCGGAGATAGAGAACAAAAATACAATAGTTGGGGGATTACCGAATATGAATGGCTGTAGATGATGAATGGAAATGGAGCCTAGTGAAAGTGAAATTCTTGTGATTTACAAACAAACAACAGAATTTCAAGGAGCCAAACAATATCATTATGTGGGCTGATTAGATCCGAAACACCACCTAATAACCTAAGCAGATTGAACTGATCTACACCATTAATCTTAACCCAATGGAGCATAGAATCCAAGGCAGCCTCAAAGTGAAGAAGAAGAAAGGATAGAGCAAGAGAGTGGGAGAGGGAGAGGGAGAGGGAGAGAGAGAGAGAGAGTGAGTATCGGCGGCCTAATGAAATACTAGTACTAGGTATGGGTAAAGGGTAAAGGATAATGGGCCCACATTACTTACACCTGGCTCGCTGCCAAGATAATTGAGTACGTCGAGGATTGGGGGATCTTTAACAGTTATCCCCAAGGCCAAAGGCATCCATGTATTGTATTCCAACCCAATTGGGAACTGGAATGAGATGGTGAAATGGGGAAAAACCCAGATCGATTTCGATCACAAAAGAGCGAGAGAGAGAGAGAGACTTTATCTTACCAGTAGCAGATCGATTTGGATTTGGATTGGATGCAATGAGATAAGGAGATCCAGAAGAAGTAACAATTTATGTAAGAATACTAAATAAGCAAATAAATATAGTAGAGATCGATTTTAGGATTCTTGATGGATGGAATGATCCTTAAGAATAAATCGGGAGAAGAAAAGATGTGGTTGATAGTAGTGAGACAGGACAGGGGTTAGCGTTTGCGTACCTGTAGGAGTGATAGTAGGAGTTGTTCCTTCCTTCCTTCCTTCCTTCCTTCCTTCCTTCCACCCACAGAGACAGAGGAAGAGTAGCGATAGAGTTGGAGAGAAACACGGATTGGGCAAAGAAAGAATGGCTGGCCCTTTATAATCTACTAGGTGTGTGTGTGTGTGTGTGTGTGTGAGTGAGAGAGAGAGAGAGAGAGAGAGAGAGAGAGAGAGAGAGGGGAGAGATGGTGGGTGGGTGGGTGGGTGGGTGGGTGAAGAGAACGGTGGTAGGGATGTTAGATCTCACCAAATACTCTATTTTTACTCTACCTCAAATCTCTCTTTTAATTTCTTTTTTATACTGTTAATAATAAAAGTCCGTCCGAGGACACGTGTTTTTTTTTTATTTATTTAAAAAATAAAAAATTAAGGACAAAATGGAAAAGAAATAACTTAGTGAGGGCAACATGAAAAATTTAACAGATGAAACTGTTCATTGTACTATTCATTTCTCTATGCCATTTATACTATAGAATACTCCCTCCTTGCAAAATGAATCCCCAACATTAATCATAGCAGCGTTCGATTCAAACTGTGATTTGAAAACGAATCGAACTAAACTATTCCAATTATTCCAAAATTCAAATACCTTTCCCTTTTCCTTTCTTTTTCTTTCCGGTTCCAATCGACAACAGCGGTGCCTTTCCTTTCTCTCTCTCTCTGTGCCATTTCCAATTTTCCATCAACGACAACCAGGTTTTCGACCTCACTCTTCCTTCGTCCTGACCTCACTCTTCCTCCGCCTCACTCTCTTTTCCTTTCTTTCCAGTTTCAACGGCAACGCAGCGAGGCATCGACGCCTTTCTCACTCTTCCTCTTCCTTCGAAACCCTAACCCGCCTCACCAATTTTCGGCTATTGAAAGGTAATTTGTGAGATTCAGGAGCCTATTGTTATCAATTTTAAACTTTTTCTCCTTTTCAGTTCATAATCATTGTTCCAATTACTCATTTACCTGTAAGATTTAAATTGACAGTGTCTTGTCCTTAATATAATTGTGGCAGTTTGTAACCAGTGTTTAAAATTATATAAACTCATTTTAATGAGCATACCATACTGGATCTTGACCACAGAATAGCAATGTTCATTTCATTATCATATTTTTCTTCTACTATCTTTCTTTCCAGCTTGTCATTGATATCATCCATGTTTTTCACAAGCTATATTTATCTAGTTGTCTTTATTAGTTGTTTATGAGTTAATTTCATGTTTGTTGTAGGATTAGTTTTCTTTTCCTTTTGGTTTAAGAATTAGTTTCCTTTATGGTTAAGGAAGTATGACAAGCATATATAAGATATTGTTGCAATTTGAATCCAACATTATTCTGCTGATGGTTCTTTTCTGTTGGGTTTTGGGGTTACATGCGTAGCGGAAGATTTAGCAAATTACAAAATCCTAGCCATGAATCCGTCTAACATGAAGAGATTAAAACTATGAAATAGATTTACTAACCTTGTTTACGAGTTTGTCTTTCGTACACGATTCGTAATTCACCTTTGAGTCGTAGACGAAACTTTGATCTTTTTCCTTGTTCTTCCTTGTGATGAATCAACAATGCTAGGCCTTCAAGCTTTAGATGATAAAACAATCACCATCTATCGGTAATCCACACTCGAACGAACCAAGATCGAATCTTGTTGAATTGCTAGATGATCCTCGATTGTTGAAACTCTTTTCACAATCTATGACTGATATGGAATTAAATATAGGGTGTTTTGATCTTTGATTCGTAATCAAATACAAGTGATTTGTGTTTCTCAAGTCCTAAATTTCGTGTGTCTTGGGTGAGGCAAAAGGAGCTATTTATACTTTATAAATATCCCTAACTGTTAGGGAGAAAAGCCCTAATCCAAAGCCAAAACGGTACTGTTGAAACGGGGGTTAGGCGGTCGCTCACCAAGGCCCGACGGTCGCCCAGTTGTACAGCCTTTTTGTTTTTTTCGAAAAACAATCTTGTGCGGTCACCCACACCTTCCTCGGTGGTCGCCCAAGTGAACAGTGGCTTGTGGGCGGTCGCCCACTATGCTCACCGGCGGACGCCCAGAAGTTCAGTCCCATATTTGAGCCAATTTCAATTCGTTCTTTGTGTGTGACCCTTTAGGAATTATATTTTATGTTGGTAGTGAGTTGAAACATCAACATCACAAGACATAAGTGATTTCTATTAAGCCATTATGTTCACCCAATTAAATATAACATCAAAGCTTGATTCCTTGATAGATCATTGTCACAATCCCTTTGTCTCACGATGTCATATTGAACATAAGTCATGGTCCACGTCAACTTATATTATTCAATGCTTTTTCGATTCCGAATATATTGATAATCCAAGTGCATTTGATCTCTATCAAATCTCTTGAGTGTGGCCACATATTTCATCAACACTATTCATCGAGGTGCTCAAGCAAACATCTCTCTTAACGTGGGACAAATCCTATCTTGACTTATCATTCTTCGCTACAAGAATCCAGTCGTTTCAACATAGCCCTTATTGCTATCCTATTAAAGATAGTGTTAGACTACATCAAACACAACGTTCATCATGTGGAAGACGATGATAATCTCAGGTACAAAGGATTCCAATGACACGACTATCATGAGATTTAATCATGACATATATGACCATAGATCATGTCATAAATCTCATAGATGGGTCGGTCCAGTACCTTGTTCTCTAACAAGTACCCATAAGTGTAATGTGCATTCCCATGTATATAATCATCTCTATGATTATCCATTACCAACTTATACTAGTTATTCATAATAACTAGGGACACAGAATATTATATTAAACATGTAAAGATATAATACTCAATATAAACATTCTCTATTATAAATGGTAAAGACGATTACATAACGATATTAGTTATGAGTCAAAATAACTATACGCCTAGGGCATAACACCAACAATCTCCCACTTGCACTAGGCCCAATCTCATATCTATCGTATACCCATGGACCTAACATGAGCATCATGCTTTGCTTGTGCGAGGGGCTTTGTAAGCGGATCCCCTATGTTATCATCGGTTGATACTTTGCATATCTTAACGTTTCCTCTTTCTATGAATTCTCAAATGAGGTGGAAACGTCTAAGTATGTGTTTGGATCGCTGATGTGACCTTGGTTCCTTTGCTTGCGCAATGGCACTATTGTTGTCACAATAAAGTTCTATCAGATTAGTGATACTTGGAACGACTTTCAAGTCACTAATGAACTTCTTGATCCAAACTGCCTCCTTAGCTGCATCGGATGTCGCTATATATTCGGCCTCAGTTGTAGAATCGGCTATGGTACTCTACTTGGAACTCTTCCAACAAATCACACCTCCATTAAGCATAAACACAAACCCCGATTGCGATCTAAAATCATCTTTGTCAGTTTGGAAGCTTGCATATGTGTAACCTTTTACAACAAGATCATCTTCCATCCATCCAAAGACCAAGAACGCATCCTTAGTCCTTCTCAAGTACTTAAGGATCGTCTTAACTGCCATCCAATAGTTTTCACCAGGATCAGATTGATATCGACTCGTCATGCTTAGAGCATACGAGACATCAGGTCTAGTTCAAATCATGGCATACATGATAGATCCAATAGCCGAAGCGTATGGAATCTCATTCATTATCTTTCGCTCACCAGTGGTCTTAGGATACTGAGTCTTGCTAAGAGTAATACCATGACCCATTGGCAAGTTTCCTCTCTTAGAATTTTCTATCTTGAATCTTCTAAGAACTTTGTCAATGTAAGTACTTTGACTCAAACAAATCATCCTTTTAGATCTATCTCTATATATCTTGATGCCAAGGATGTAGGCGGCTTCACCCATATCTTTCATTGAAAAACACTTCCCCAACCAAGACTTGACAGTCTAAAGTGCAGGAATATTGTTTCCAATAAGTAAGTTATCATCGACATACAATATTAGAAATAGTACTATGCTCCCACTGAACTTCATGTATACACATGGTATATCTTCATTCTTGATGAAGCAAAAATCTTTGATTGATTCATTAAAACGAAGATTCCAACTCCTAGAAGCTTGCTTCAACCTATATATGGATCTTTGCAACTTGCATACTTTGTTAGAATTTCTTGGATCGACAAACCCTTCATGTTGTGTCATATACACATCCTCAAGTAGCTTCCCATTTAGGAAAGCTATTTTGACATCCATATGCCACATCTCATAGTCGTAATATGCGGTTATGGCAATTAAAATTCTAACAGACTTAAGCATTGCAACAGGCAAAAAGGTTTCATCATAGTCAATACCATGAATTTGCCTATATCCCTTTGCTACAAGCCTAACCTTGTAAGTATGCACCTTCCCATCCATGTAGATCTTCTTCTTGAAGACCTACATGCACCCTATGGTTTTTACGCCTTCAGGTGGATCAATCAAGTTCCAAACTTGATTATCGTGCATGGATTGTAATTCGGATTCCATGGCTCCTAGCCATTTGTCCGAATCAGGAGTGGACATCGCCTCTTGATGGGAAGTAGGCTCGTCATTCTCAATGACTTCCACTTCATCACTTTCCGAAACGAAAAATTCATATCTCTCAGGTTCGGATCGTAACCTATCCGATCTACGATGGACTTATGCATCTTGAATCGGTTCCACAACTCCTTGTGAACTTGGTTCCGTCTCTACTCTCAGTTCCATGTTATCTTCGAGATCTTGAACTTTTTCAAGATTAATTTTACTCCCACTAGATTCTTTATTGAGAAACTGTTTCTCAAGAAAAGTACCATATTGAGCAACAAACACTTTGTTCTCATTGCGGTTGTAAAAGTAATATCCTTTAGTTTCCTTAGGATAACCAATGAAAATAACTTTATCAGATTTTGGTACTAACTTATCGGAGACAAGTCTCTTCACATAAGCTTCGCAACCCCAAATCTTCATGAAAGACAAATTTGGTTTTCTTTCATGCCACATCTCATGCGGGATCTTAGGAGACGATTTAGTAGGGACTCTGTTCAGTGTGAACGCAGCAGTCTCTAATGCATGTCTCCAAAAGGAAATAGGAAGGTCAACTTGACTCATCATCGAACGAACCATGTCCAACAAGGTTCTATTCCTCCTCTCAGACACATCATTCCATTGTGGTGTTCCGGGTGGAGTCAACTCTGAAACAATTCCACAGTTTTTGAGATGATTGTCAAACTCTTGGCTTAAATATTACCACCTCGATCGGATTGAAGTACTTTAATAGTTTTTTCAAGTTGATTTTGTACTTCATTTTGAAATGTTCTAAACATCTCAAACGATTCACTTTTGGACTTCATCAGATAGACATAGCCATATCTAGATAAGTCATCAGTGAATGTAATGAAATACCGAAATCCTCCCCTAGCAATGCTACTCAATGGTCCAAATACATCCATATGTACTAGGTTCAATAAGTCACTAGCCCTTACACCACTCTTAGTGTAGGGTGGTTTGGCCATTTTACCCAATAAACAAGATTAGCATATCTCGTATGATTCATAATATTTTAGTCTAAAAGTCCATCCTTATGGAGTTTAGAAATGCGTTTCTCATTTATATGACCAAGTCGGCAATGCCACATGAACGTGTTGTTCACATCATTCGGTTTAGATTTCTTATTCACATGATAGATATCTTCAACATCATTTTGTTTCTCAACATCAAGGATATAAAGGCCATTAAATGAATTTGCAATGCAATAAAGCATATTATTTAAATAAATAGAAAACTTCTTATTCTTAATAAGAAAACTATATCCTTCATTATCCAAACAAGAAACAGATATAATATTCCTACTCAAATCTGAAACATAATAACAATTGTTCAAAACAAGTACTAGTCCGCTAGGTAAAGTAACATCATATGTTCTTACGGCTAATGCAACAACTCTTACTCCATTCCCCACACGTATGTCCACTTCACCTTCTTTGAGTAGCTTTCTGTTCTTTAGTTCCTGCACATTTAAACAAATGTGAGATCCACATCCGATATCCAATACCCATGAACTAAGAGTAGAAAGGAAAATATCTATCATATAGATACCTGAATCAGTAGCAATCGTCTTGCCCTTCTTCGCTTTTAGGCCTTCCTTATAAGCCTTGAAATTTCGCTTCCAATGACCAACCTCTTAGAAATGGTAGCAAATTGCATCCTTTTGAGACACTTTGAGTTTTGCCTCTTCAGCATTGGCAACTTTTGCCTTAGGTTTGGCAATCTTTGCTTTACCTATTTTGCCTTCCTTTTTAAACCCTTTTCCTTTGTTAACTATTAACATATTTGCGGTACTAGGCTTCTTGATATTTTTCTCTGCAGTCTTAAGTATCGCATGCAATTCTGACAGATTTTTCTCCATTTCAGTCATGTTATAGTTCATAATGAAATGAACATAACTTTCAGGCAATGAATTCAATATCGTATCCGTTTCGAGTTCCAAACTCATAGGATACCCAAGCCTATCAAGATGCTCAATATATCCTTTCATCTTAAGGACATGAGGACCAACCGACTACCCCTTTTACATCTTGCATGAATTAAGGGCCTTCACCACGTCATACCTCTCTTGCCTAGCTTGCACTTGGAACATTTCCTTTAAGCACCGTGCTAGGTCAAAAGCAGCTTTCATGTGTTCAAGGTCCTTCTAAAGAGCCTTAGACTTGGTGGCAAGCATAAGGCAAGCAACATCATTAGAATCATCAACATGTTTCTTATGTTGCTCCTTATCTGCCCTTGAAGCATTGGCAGCGGGTTCAGCAGGAATAGGTTCGTCAAGAACGTACAGTTTCTTCTCTTGCCTTAGAACAATTCTTAGGATTCTATCCAATCAGAATAGTTTGTACCGTTCTCTTCGAGCTTGTCCTTCTCAAGGACGGGTCGCAGTGACAAGAGTTGATTATTGTGAGATGTCATTCTAAAATAAAACATGCAAATAATATGAGCACATATAAGTATCAAAACATTTACCATCTAAGAGACAAATAATGTATTTCACAAATACTCCTACTAAATTATACACCTTCAAATATAAGCATCGTATGTATCATATAATTATAATGGGCTAAGATCCATATTTCACTTGATTTTGGTTTAACGGAGCCAATGCCCGAAATCAAGCTATTTAGGTAGATAACACTTAACAATCATATCATATACTCCCTCCGTCCCAGCTTAAGCTTCACCAATTACCCAAAAGGGCGTCCCGTTAGAAGCTTTACCTTTCCTAAAATGGACAAAATATATTATTATTTTAATGGGGCTGGCCCACTTCATTAACACTAACCCTTAATTAAACCCTCCTAAACACTAAATTAATTAAACCCAACCCAAATCTGAGCCCAACACAAAATTAAAAACCCTTAATCTACCCATACCCACTCTCTCTCCTCACATTTTCTCTCTCGTCCCTTTGTTGTTCATCTTACGATGAAACCCTAGTTTCTCTATCTCTGTCTCCCTGATCAATTACACCAGAAAATATAACCTTTAATCTTGGATTTTATCTTCTCTTTGTTCTCCTTTTCGAATGGATTCGAGATTTTCCATCAATTTTCCAGATGAATCGTCCATGGCGATGAACGATATTTCAATCGTTGCCGGCGATTCGTCAAATTTCTCTCCTTTTTTGTCCATTAATGGTGAATTGGTGGTGGGGGAACCAATTCCTTCGGTGGTGGAGGAAACAGAAGTTTATCAAAACATATTTGGGGAAACTTTGACTCAACCAAACCTAAGTATCGTTCCATTATCTGTTTTTAATGAGCCATGGTGGTCTCTGTCGAAGGAGCTCGATGCGATATTTGCTTGAAATGGTCCACAAACGTACTATCGATTTCGAGAGGAAACTCTGTCTATAAATGGACTCCTCCCATAGTGAAACCTGCTATGTCACCCTTCCAGGAAAAGGTTGCAAGCCACAACCTTAACTTGTTGATGTTGGGTTTGCACTGTCCGACTATAAAACGTTGGCTCAAGGAACAGGTTCATGTTGTCTTTTCGCAATTCAATTCTTTTTCTAGTAGTTTGAGTACATTATTGAGAGTTGGTAAAAATTACTCTGTGAAATGATGAATATGGCTTCTTGACCTATTTTGTGATTTTTGTTCAACTGCTCACTCTTAGTTGCATCTAATAAGAACTTTCATTGCCTTGGTCTGCATATGAGGTGTTTGTTTGTGAGAAACTGATAAGAACTTTTATTTTCACATGTTTGAGCCTGATTTGAGTTGAGATAGGTAATCTATGCATTGTGATATGCTTATGTTGAGTTTGAATTGGTGAGATGCATGTTTAACTTTGTAGATATCTAATGCAACACTTCACTAATTCTGTATCCACTGTCAAGTTTCTCTGAAGTTGATCATTTCTGTCCAAATGGTCTTTTCCAAGATGTTCAAGTGGATAGTTGTTTGAACCCGTAACATCCATTATGCCTCTCATGCAAGATTGCAAAGAGAGGAACAATTTGTTGAGAGTGTATGCTGATAACTTTTCAAAAGCTTCTTGCACTCCATTTATTAACTCATCTACATTGTTTGCTTGAAGAGTTCTCCTCACTGAATCTAATGAGTTGAACCAACCCAAATCATTGATGTTTGTGTCTGGTGAATTTGCTGGCTGAAATTTTAGTTGCATGTTAAAGCCATCTGAACTTGATGCTGCTCTGAAATCAACATTATCATTGTTGATGTGTGGTGGTGCATTATCCCATTGGATAATTATGTCTTTGCTTGATGTTATAGGCCATTTAGCCTTAATTGCTGGAAGAACCTGCAGACAAAATCACAATAAAGTTAACACTTTTCTTGAAAAAAAAGGCAGAAAATACAAAGCATATCTTACTTGGTTATCAGCATGTTTTTTGTGACTGATGTGTTGACTGAATCCAATGGTTTTGTAACAATTACTCCTGCTACTCTGTTCTTGCTGTTTCTCTTTGCTGGTTCTCTTGTGATGAATGGCCACATACCAATTTTTTCATCAAAACTGAGATTACCATTGTTGTCATAAATAGGCCTACTCACATCACAAAGAAACATCACTTTTGTGATAAATATTTTGCTTTGACATGTCCTATGAGGATTTTCTTCACCTAAGCACATGTAATATCTCTCTGCTGTTTTGGTTATGTAAAAATATTTTTCATCTAAGTGTATGATATGATCCATGGTTTTAAACTCTACTTTATTTTCTTCTGCTTGAAAACAGATTGCTTCAAGGCAATATTTAAGCCTTGCTATTTGGTGTTCATAACTTAAGGCTAGTGAAATTGCACTAGTGTGAGCCCTGGTCACTCCTTTTTTCCATCTCCCAATTGTACTTTTACTTATTCCTAATGCTTGACCAAGATTTCTAATGGTTCCTCTCTTTATCAATTCAATTGATTTCATTTTCTCTTCATCTAATTTCATTCTTTTTCTTCTCTTTACTCCTACTTTCTTTGAACATATGTTGACAGGTTTACCTTCATTTCGCTGGTGAGTCACCTTATTCCAATACTTGAACACTGTCCTCCTTGTAACTCCAAATTTTGTTACAACCACAGCAATATAACCTCTAGGAAGTTTCCCATTAACCAAACCTTCGATCAAGAATTGGCCCAGCATGTTCATTTGATTTGAAGTCAAATTTGGTTTGGCTAACAAGTTGCACTCTGATCTTCTTCTGCTGCTGGGTTCACCCATTTTGGACAAGCTGTTAGGAATTTTTTTTAACGGTGGACTCTGTATTTGCTGTGGTTGTAAGTGTATTTGCTGTAGTTTTTTTTTTTTTTGTAATGGTAATGTAATTATGAAGACAAGAACAGGTTTATAATCTAAACAATTTGGAGGGAATGTTTTGAACTCTGTCTATGAATAGTATACTATTTTGAATTTTGGTGGGAATAATTAGTCCTTGCTTGAGTTTTAATGTGATTCCCTTATCTCCCCTAATTCAAGATTAACTTTTCTCTCTCCTATTACTTTTGAATATAAATATTGCTTTATTAATATTTGTGCCTCACGAAAATGGTGAAGCTTATCTTGGGACGGAGGGAGTATAACTCTTAGAAATTTTATAAGATTCTAGACATCTTATGTCAATACATGTTTTAATCTCATCTATGCCTTGGGTCAAAACTCTTTTGAAAGCACCAATTAAGTCCAACCTTTTTCAAAAGTATGAGACACAGAACGATGCACCCAACTGAGTCGAAATTACATCAACCGTTATCTCATCTTGATCCATATTAAGATATAATGATGCACCCAACTGAGTCGAAACTACATCAAAATACCTGAATATTTCACAAGTGTTCTAATCAAGGGGTGGCATAAAACTTAAACATTTAAGAAGGTTTTCCATATATCAACAAATATCGCATAGTTGTATATGAAATTTATGTGTACATAATCACGAACATGGGATTTCACATAATATCCTACTTTAGGATCATACAAATAATCATGTAATAAATAACAATTATTAATTACATAATTATTCAATTCTCAAAATTTAAGGATTCAAATAATCATGTTAATCAAATTAAATATGAACATCAAATCCTAAATAAACAATTTGTTTCAATTTGAGAATTTACTAATCTAATTAATCAAATTAAAAAGATCAATAACCCATGTAGAAGATTAATTGCATTAATCAACTATTAATCATAATCATGTTATAACGCAAATAATTGTTTCACAAACAATACACATAAAATAATTAATTTATATCACATAGTATGTTAAAGCATATAATCCAATTATATCTAACATGCCAATTTTAACCTAATCATGATTAAACGCGATTCTGATACCACTGTTGGATTTTGGGGTTACATGTGCAGCGAAAGATTTAGCAAATTACAAAACCCTAGCCATGAATCCATGTAACATGAAAAGATTAAAACTATGAAATAGATTTACTAACCTTGTTTGCTAGTTTGTCTTTCGTACACGATTCGTAATTCACCTTTGAGTCGTAGACGAAACTTTGATCTTCTTCCTTGTTCTTCCTTGTGATGAATCAACAATACTAGGCCTACAAGCTTTAGGTGATAAAGCAATCACCCTCTATCGATAATCCACACGCGAACGAACCAAGATCGAATCTTATTGGATTGCTAGATGATCCTCGATTGTTGAAACTCTTTTCAACAATATATGGTTGATATGAATTAAATCTTGGGTGTTTGATCTTTGATTCGTAATCAAAATCAAGAGATTTATGTTTCTCAAGCCCTAAATTTTGTGTGTCTTGGCTGAGGCAAAATGGGCTATTTATACTTTATAAATATTCCTAACTGTTAGGGAGAAAAATCCTAATCCAAATCCAAAACGGAACTGCTAAAAAATATTAAGCAATCTAACTATTAGCAGATACAAGCAAGTGGCTCAGTGGTTAAGTTCTTTGTTTAACTTGAAATGGCATGGGTTCGAATCTCCTTAGCTACCTTCACTTTTGAATTTCTGAAGAAAGAGACCAAATCAGGTGGGCTTCTGCGGACGGGCTGGGCAGGCCCATTTCGGCCTGCAGGCTTGGCCCGACCTGCTTCCAATTATCCAAACCCGATCCGCTGGCAAGTCATGGGCTAGGCTTCACAGGCCTTGAGGCGGACAAGGCAGGCCACGGGCGAGCAGGCCGGCCCACAGAGTTGGGCCCAAGATGTTCATCTTCATTTAAAGTGTTTTTGTAATTTTAATATGTCTTTTACATAAATAGGTAAGGAGGAGCGTTTGGAGTTTAGATGGGTTTGTGGTTTGGATCGCGGTCTAAACCGCAGTTCGGACCGCGGTTTGAACCTCTTAATGGAACCGTGGTTTGAGACCGAACCAAACCAAATCGAGGTAGTTTGGGTTGGTTCGGTTCGGTTTGAAATTTTTCATGGTTCGATTTGGTTTGAGATTTATCCAAACCGAGTACTAGCGATTTGGTCTCTAAATTTATCCAAACCGAAGCATTTACACAATAAGGCCATCTACAATGGTTTCAACACTCACATTTTTTCAACACCCTTTAAAACACTCCACATCAGCTTCTCTCTCCTCCACCTAATAATTCAACACCCCATTCAATTTTTAACCCCTACAATGGTTTCAACACCCATATTTTTTCAACACCCTTTCAACTCATCATCCTATACCCCACCACTTTTATTTTATTTTATATTCTTTATTTTTATGATTAGTAAAATAATAATAATTATTCTTATCATTTATAATTAAAAAATACTTCATACTTAATTAATTTTTTTAATTACAATTAAATAAATACGAAAAATGACGATAATTATTATTTAAAAAAAAAGTAATACATCATTGGAAAATACATGAAATTATTTTCCAAATAGTTCGACACCCAACATTTCAAAAAGTTGTTTGCTTCGATCATCAAGTTGAGTGGTCGAAATTGACGGACTTCAAATAAAATTAAATACAGTTAAATAATAATAATTATTATTATTATCATTTATAATTTAAAAAATACTTCGTACTTATTTTATTTTATATTCTTTATTTTCCAATATAATTGAGAAATTTATATTGAAAAAAAAGAGTTTTTTTTCTGTATCCAAATCAAGTGAAACAAGACTCTATTTATAGAGAAAAAAAATTGTGAATTTTGGTGCAAAAAAAAATTAAAAAAAAAATTATATAAGATAATTGCCTTTGAAAATTTTGGATTAAATTTGAAAAAAAAAACAGTGACCAATCAGCAAATGACAAGTGGCCATATCAGGAAAAAAGAAAAAAAAAGTAAAAAGGTAGCGCCAAGACGCGCCTTTGAGGAAGGTGTCTTCCACGCGCCATTTCCGGCCCAATCAATTCGCAACAAGTGGCAAAAACGGGGCCCAAAAATTTTTTCAGCACCTATTGAATTTTTTCAACAAAACACAAATTTTCAACTATTGACAAAAAAAATTCAACACCCCCCACATTGGTTTCAACTATTGAAAAAATTTATTCAATACCCCATCGTAAGTGGTCTAATTAACCATTTTGCATTTAAGAACTATTTTGATTTTTAGAAGAAAAAATATAGACTATCCATGTTATTAATTTTCAAAATTTTTTATTTGCTAATAAATAATATATTATGAAGAAAAAAATGACAGAAAATCATTTAGGAATAACAATTTTCGGAGAAAAAAATAAACATCATTTGGAAAAAAAAATCATTCAAATTTGGAAATGAGGAAATATGTTTCTTCGGTTTCTCCTTAAACTTGTGTGTTGGTTAATATTGTTGGTGGAGTTACCTCAAATAACTATTTTGCACACGCGTATCATTAAGCATAGCATGGATTTGCAGTTTCACTTTTATACTAATATGATGTGCAAATTACAATTTATGGCCTGAAATATATAGAACGTTACTAGAATAGACCCTCACTTTTTTTTGTTCAAAATAAGGCTCCAAATGAAATTGTTTTGCCAATTTGGGATTTTTTGATGGAAATCGTTAAAAAATCTCATTAATCAACCACGTGCCACGCTTGTGACCGATCAGATAGTTAATTTGAAGTTGATTTAACTATTAATGGGTTAAATGTATAATTGTGAAAATAAGGGGCGAAATGAAAAAAAATCTCTCACAAATGTTACACTTGAACCCATCTTCTTCCCCAAACCCCCAAACCCAGAAATATAACCCAGATCTCCGGCTACACCAACCACTGCAACCACCGCCCCTTCCTCGCCACCCACACCTCCGCTCCTCCTTGATCATACCGCCATCATCACCAATAGACTCAACCAATTCTTGAAACAAAGATTGCACATCACTGGTCAGCACCTCCCTCTTCCCCCATCAAACCTCCACGCCTCCTTTTATCCACCCTAGCCAATTCGGTATGGATCTAGCTACAAGTGTATCAATAGTTATGGAGGATGAATTACTAGGTCCCAAGGTGGATATGTGTAATAACCCTACTATTTACTGATTTTATTTATTAAAGATTCTTTTCTTTAATTAATTAATTTTTTTATTAAATTAATTACTTGTTTATTCTTTGCCTAGATGGATTAGGTAAGTGGGCTTAGGTTACCTAAATTGGGTTTTCCTCATTGGACTTGGACTTGGGTTATTTTGGGTTTAGGTTTAGGAAACCCATAATATAATGATATTTCATAAATCCTAGAGCCTCTTGAGTTTCTTAAACTGATGGAGCCCTTTCATTGTTTTAAACGGCACAAGGAATAGTGAGGGAGCCGCATAGAAATAGATAGAGAGACACGGCAGAGAGAGAAACCGCACACAGAGAGCGGACAGAGGAGAAGGGTGCCGAGAAAGACCGAGGAAGAAGGAAGAAGAAGGAGGAGAAGGAAGCTCCATTGTTGTGTGATCAAGGCTCAAACCTAAGGTAAGAACAACCACCCTTTATTGTTTTGATTTTGATATTAGGACCCTAGAAATCTAAAGTGATATTATGGTTGAGAAATCAAGATTTTGTGATATAAATCCTTAAACCTTCTTCATTGTTGATCATAACTAAGGTTGGGCATGGGGACTATTTGGTGATTAATCTAAATAGGCCATGCTAGAATTTGTTTATAGAATTAGGGAGTAGTGTGTGTCTCGTGTGTGTGTGTGTGTGTTAAGGTTAGGGGGGGTGTGTGTGTGTCGTGGGTGAGTTGGGGGCGTGTGTGTGTTATGTGCGTGTGTGTACAATGTTTGTACAGAGGGTGTGCGTGTGTGTGTGTGGTAGGCTGTATGTGTGTATGTGGGTGTGTGGGTGTATTAGGGTTAGTTTGTGTTTATATGTGCTGGAAAAGGTGTGTTTAGTGTGTGTAAGTGAGATTGAGAAAAGATTAAAGTAAGTGAGATTGAGAAGAGATAAAAAGGGGTTTAGAACCTAAAAACCCTAGGATGGAATTTATAAACCTAAAGGGATAAAAGATGAACCTTTAGGAGAGTTAAAGACGAATAACATTTAGATTATCAAGGCCGTTAAAGTTAGTTTTGGGTTGAGTAAATAAAAGATGCTTGTACCCTAAGAAAGCCTCTTTGCATGATTGTAGATTTGTGCGAGGATTCATTGCAAGGAAAAGGCAATCAAACGAGGTAAGGGATTAGGTTCTTTAGTGTTGAATGTTTTCAATCCTTGATGATAGGATTCCTTGTTTATAAATTGTATGCTACCAAGTGGCCGGTAGTTACCTTTAAGTACTCATTCCATTGAGCGTCTTTTGATTATCTTACCCTTGATATGTACTTGTTCAACGGGTATCTCTAGTAATTGAAATTGCTAAAGTGTTTTATGTAATCTTGTACTTATGAATACTTGAATGTAATAGTTTAGTCCCTGAAAAGGACTGTATATGATTTGGTTAGTCTGATTGACAAAGGATTGTATATGATTTGGTTTAGTCCGACTGAAAAGGACTGTATATTATTTGGTTGAGTTCGAGTAAAAAGGAATTTATATAATTTGGATCTAGCCTGAGTAAAAAGGGTTTTAGGCATGTTTATACTACTTGATGAAGTAGTTTGATGATCATGATACATCTTGGCAAGGGAGCCCCCTATAAAGGCATAAGGTCTCTTGTCTGATGAGGGAGCGCCATGTAAAGGCGTGGAGTCTCTTATCAAAATAAGGGAGCGCCCTGTAAAGGCGTAAGGTATCTTATTTAAATAATACCATGTAAAGGTGTAGCGTTACTTTGAAATTGAATTGACGGACATATGTGCATACAGTCTCTATCTTAATTATTCATGTGATAGTGCCATGATTTGATTTCTTGAAGTGTCTTCTAAATTGTATTCGTAAATTGTACTTTGAATGGTATAGTTATCCATTCATTGAGAAGTTATTTGGCTCCGTTCGTTTCGGTCATCTCTTCCTTAGTACCCGGAGAGATTCCGTATGAACTTACTGAGCATTGTTTGCTCACCCTTTTATTATTCTTTCCCTCCCAGGAAATTAGTAGGAGGAGAGGATCGGTCGCATGGATGGCGGCACGGATATTGAGGAATCAGAATTATGTTTATTACACTTTAAGTATTAGTGAGCTAGTGGGATGTACTAGCCTTTGAACTTGAATATTTATTTATTGTGGTTTGATTGTATTAGGATTAGGATTAGGGTTGTCGATTGAGATGCCATCTTAAATGACTTATTATTGATATTTGGGAATTATGTTTTATTGTGGAAATTGGGGTCGTTACAGTTGGTATCAGAGCTTTGGCTTTAGGTCACATGGGAGAACTTAGATTGTTAAGGACTATTGGAGGAAGTAGTGCTTAACTATGATTGGGTCTACCTAGGAATCTATTTTGAGATAGAAAATTTTGGGATAAGATTTCTCTAGGAGCACAACTAAGAAATTCCTTGGAAATCTAGAGAACTTATCTTTGGGATATGCAATTATGATTTATGAATTACTATTATGTATTTTGAAGTTTTACGAGGTACTGATGAGTGAGAAAATGGACGAATCTAATAATGTGATGAAGACAAATTTGAGGCTTAGAATGTTAAGTGAAAGGGTGATCAAGAAGTACGTGTCAAGGATTCAAAAGTTAAGTAAAGTAGTGAAAGCTGAAAAGAAAAAGGTAGACAAGATGACAAGAATGTGGAACCAAGCCAGAGGAAGGTGGTTCAAGCCTCTAAAGGATTTAGTGGAAATGAAGAAAACTTTGGCCGAGATAGAAGAATGGGCTGATAAGGTTAGAGAACAAGCTTATAAGTATTATTACGAGCTGCAGGATTTGAAGACAGCCAATGCTAAGAGAGATAATCCAGTAGAACCAGTGGCTCGTACAATTCCAATCATTGAAGATGTAACTATTAAGGATCCTGTTGGAGACCTTGAAGGGACTGAAGTTTCTCCAATTATACTTGATGATGATAAGGATGAGGTAGTCACGCATGTGCTTAGGTCCCGAGGAAGACCGAGTGGAAGACCTAAGGGAAGGCCTAGGAAGAATGCAATTTCATGAGTAAAGTGGAGTGTTTGTTTTGCTTTCTAGAATAGTTAAGTAGTATTCTAGTTTAGTAGTTGGAATTGAGGATTTTATTGTTTTGACTCAATTTTTTTATGAAACAAAGTTTAGCTATATACTGTTGCACTGTGTTTTGATAGAATTTGTTCCTTAGTGTTAATTAGTATGTTAATCAGAACATAGATAAGTTGGTCTATTGAAACGACCAATGTGAATAAAAATCGGCTTATTGAAACGGCCAAGTGTGAATAATAGTTGGTCTATTGAAACGACCAATGTGAAAAGTAATTTAGGTCTATTGAAATGACCTCTGAATGTGTTTTGGGTCTATTGAAATGACCAATGGTCTAGAGGATGGACCGATGTATGATGGAAGTCTATTGAGACGACCTATTTTAGGTGAATGCTATAGAAGTAGCGAGTATGAGTACTAATAGTATTGGCGTGAGTTGTAATGTGTCATTTCGTAATACGGATGAGTATTATGTTATCGTCCTCAGATGTCGAGGAACAATCGAAGCAACGCAGTGCTAGTGATGGATGAAATAACCAGGAGCATCCGAATCATGACCTGGTGAACCTCCTACAAACGCTGAACTAGATAGTGGCAGGCCTTTGTCAGATAATAGCAACCTTGGCTCAGCCGCAACCGCAAGCGCAACCAGTACTGGACAGAGCAAGGATAGTGGAGGAAGAGGCGAACAGCTATCGCAGCAAGCGAGAAGAGAAAAAGGAAGAGACATGTGGAACTAAGGGGTATGCTGGAAGCTGGAACCGAGATGGGACCAATAACAAAAGGAAGGCCACGGACGAGAACCGCGGAAAGGAAGTTGCTAGTAATAAGTATCAGCACAGGAACTACGGTAACCGCAGAGACAGGGATCAAAGTGATACTCAAGGAAGAGGATCAGACGACAAATGCCAAGTATGCAAAGGGAAGCACAAGACAGAGGAATGCTGGTACAAAGACCAGAAATGCTTTAATTTGTTAGTGTTATGCCCTAGGCCTATGTTTGATAGACTTATGTGTTGACATTATTTATTATTATGTGAGATGTTTATCATTTGATTATTATATATGTTTTGTATATTTGTTTATAATAATCTCCGTCCCTAATTATTGAGAGAATAATTAGTATAAATGTTAATAGATAATCATATGATGATTATATGCATGGAGATGCACATTAAATTTATGGGTACTTGTTAGAGAACAAGTGACTGAACTTGACCCGCATGAGATTTATGTCATGGCCAAATGTCATAATTAAATCTCATAAGGTTACTTCATTTAGTCCCTAGACCTGAGATTATCATGAACTTACATTTGATAAAAGTCATGTTTGATTTTAGTCAAACGATATCTTAACACGATATTTATAAAGACTAATTTTGGCATGATCGGATTCATGATGGGAAGAATGATAAGTCAAGATGGAATTTGTCCCTCGAAAGAGAGATATTTTGCTTGGGCCCCTCGATGAGTGATAATGATGAAAGTGTATGGCCATACCCCAATGTGATTGGAATTATCATTATACTCGGAATCGAGAAAGCATTGAACAAAGACAAGTTGATGAGGACCATGACTTGTGTTCAATATAACATCGTGAGACAAAGGGAGAAATGGAAGTGTACCATTGGAAACGTGAGCTCTTACGTTACATTATATGGGTAGACATAATGACTTGCTAGAGTCCGCTTATGTCTTATGAGAGTCAATATGATCGAGCTCATTGCCAACATAATGTAAATTTATTGGGTCACACACAACTAGAATGAATTGAATAAACCAGAGGAAGAATGATTGAGAGAAACCTGATGTGACTTGATGTATCGCGCGACAGAACTAGTCCATGGGACTCGTCTGGTCGTGCGACACTCTAAGACCACAGAGGTATTTTCGGACTGGTTTCCTAATTTGATTAGGAAACAAATATTGATGCTAAATTAGTATAAATATAACAGTCTGTCAGCCCTAAAAAGCTAGCCGAAATTCTGAAAAAGAAATTCACAACATATACTCTCAATATTCTTCATAGGTTTAAGAGATCTAGCAATCTTCAAGAAGTTTTTTTTGGTTCATTCAAAGGTGTGGATACCGAAAGAGGGTCTTCGCTCGTTGATCGATCAAGGCCTAGAGTTCAAGTAATCTAAAGAACGAGGTTTGTGATTAGAAATCACATAATCAAATCGTTCGATAGCTCAAGAACGAAAAGCGTTCAAGGTTGGTTATTTCTATCTCATAGGTTTCAATTTAATTGTATAGAACGGATCCTAGGCTCTTGGGTTTTGTGTTATTTAGATGCTTTATTCTGGTGCGCATGGACCCATAAAACCCAACAGTGGTATCAGAGCCCCGTTCGTATCATTAAGTTTGAATTAACATGGAGAAAAGTAATATAAATCGTTTATATGTTCTTTTGCATGTTATGTATGTGATAGATTGATTGTTTTTGAAACAATATGCCTAAATCATGTTCTATTTATATTGAATTAAATCTGTTAAAAGTCTTTTGCATGATTTAATTGCTCTGTGATTTAGAATTGATTGAATTCTGCAAATCTGCAAAACTGGTAATCTGATGTCATGTGACACTGCTTGCCAGTGTCACGCGACATAGTTTGTCTGATGGCCTCTCTAGGTCGTGCGACACATTAGGACTCTGGGAGTCTATGTCAAGCGACAAAACAAGCCCAATCTGGGCGAAATCAGTTTGTTGAACAATCCTGCTAATCTGTGAATGTGTTTACAATCTGATGTGTTTATGTGTTAATCTGGATGCTATAAATTAAGTTTATAGGGATATGCTAGATTAATTCATTGTTTATGCATGCTTAGTTAATTAAAATATGATTTTATTAATTGTTGCGATGCATGAATTATGTGTTCTTATGTATTAAGAATTTTAGATGTTTAGTTGAAACACTGTATTATGATTTCCTGAATGTTTAGATTGAAATGTTAAGATTTTGGTTTATAATTGTTTATAGAAACAAGTCATATTACGCAAAGTCTAAAAGGAAATTGATTGTTTATAAAAGGTATTGATTATGTTGCAAAATCAGAGCTGATTTCTGATTGTGCATGTCTAGGAAAGTTCTGTCGAAGGAGATATTTGGTACTTAAGTAGTCCTCGTGGCTCACCTATCTTCCTAGGAACTTACCTGGTGCATAATTATGACTATCTTTGCTGATATGCTTATAATCTACTTTTAAGAACCTTCATTTAACTTTTAAGTTCTTTATGCCAATTCATGCTTAAAACACTTGAGACCATTCAGATAGTTTTGGGTGGGCTTGCCATAGCAAGGTACTTTGATTCTATTCGAATGCGAGCAAGATGAGGAAATGGTGGTTCCTATACGTTTAAAATGAATGAACTTAATTGGGTTATCAAAATGGTTTTGGACCCAAGGCATAAGATGAGATTAAAATATGCCTAGACATATGATGTCTTGAATAAATCTCATAAAAGATCTAAGAGTCATATATGTGATATGATTGATGTTTCTACCTAATTAATTTAGTTTTGAGCGATTTGCCATAGCAAACTTGAAATTAAATTAAAGTTGGATCTTAGCCCATTAAATGTATATTATGCTTATTTGCATTGGAAGGTGTATAATTTAATGGGGGCATTTTATGTAAATGCATTATACTTCTCATATGACATGTTTACTTATATGTGTTCATATTTTATGTACATATTTTTGTAGAATAAATGGAATCAAACAATAACCATCTGTCACTGCGATCTCTCCTTGAGAAGGAGAAGTTGGAAGAGAATGGTACAAACTATATGGATTGGATCCGTAGCGTGAGAATTGTTCTCAGGCAAGAGGAAAAACTGTACGTTCTCGAGGAACCTATTCCACCCGAATTCCCGTCGCTAATGCTTACTAGGGCAGTGAAGGATCAATATCTGAAGCACAAGCGTGACTCTACATATATTGGATGCCTCATGCTCTCTGCCATGTTTAAGAACCTTCAGAAGGATCTTGAGCACTTGGGGACAGTTGATCTAAACAATCGACTGATAGAAATGTTCTAAGTTCAAGCTAGGCAAGAAAGGTACAACACAGTTAAGGTCTTGACCTCATGGAAGATGAGTGAAGGACAAGCTGTTGGTCCCCATGATCTTAAGTTGAAGGGCCACATTGAGCATCTTGAAAGACTCGATTTTCCAATTAGCCAAGAGTTGGCTACCGACATAATATTGAATTCATTGCCCAAAAGTTTTAGTAATTTTATAATGCACTATAACATGGGAGGCATGTATAAGAACCTTTCCGAGTTAGTTCAAATGTTGAACACTGCGGAAACCAATATTGTCGAGAAGAAAACCGATCAAGTGCTGATGGTTAACAAAGGGAAGGGTTTCAAGGGTAAGGGAAAGGTAAAGGTTGCTAATCCTAAGGCAAATGTTGCCAAACCCAAAGAGGCTGCCAAGCCTTAAGAGGCTAAGCCCAAGTCCCAAGAGGACCTTGATGCCTTCCATTGCAATGAGATTGGACATTGGAGGAGAAACTGCACAAAATACAAGGAAGCACTGAAGAAGAGCAAAGGTGTTGCTTCGACTTCAGGTATCTTTGTTATAGATATATTCCTATCTACTTCTAGTTCTTGGGTATTGGATACCGGATGTGGAACTCACATTTGTCTAAATGTGCAGGGTCTAAAGAACAGAAGGATGCTTAAGGAAGGTGAAGTGGACCTACGTGTGGGGAATGGAGCAAGAGTTGCTGCATTAGCCGTAGGAACTTATGAAGTTACTTTACCTAGTGGACTAATACTTATTTTGAACAATTGTTATTATGTTCCAGCTTTAAGTAGGAATATTATTTCGATTTCATGTTTGGATAATGAAGGTTTTAATTTTCTTATATGTGATAAGAAGTTTTCCATTTACAAGAGTGATATGCACTATTGTACTGCTATTTCATTCAATGGCCTTTATATCCTTGATGTTGAAAATCGTGATAATGATGTCTATAACATTAACAAGAAATATAAACCCAATGATGTAAACCACACTTACTTATGGCATTGTCGTCTTGGCCATATAAATGAGAAACACATTTCTAAATTCCACAAAGAAGGATTTTTAGACTCACATGATTATGAATCATATGAGATATGCGAATCTTGTTTACTTGGCAAGATGACCAAGGACCCATTTACCAAAACTGGTGAAAGGGCAGGCGACTTATTAGGCCTCATACATACCGATGTGTGTGGACCTATGAGTAGCGATGCTAGGGGAGGATTTCGGTACTTCATAACATTCACTGATGATTATAGTAGATTTGGATATGTTTATCTAATGAAACATAAAAGTGAATCGTTTGAGATATTTCGAATATTTCAAAATGAGGTGCAAAACCAACTTGGTAAAACTATTAAAGTACTTCGATCCGATCGAGGTGGTGAATATTTGAGCCAAGAATTTGACAGTCATCTTAAGAGTTGTGGAATTGTTTCAGAACTCTCTCCACCCGGAACACCACAATGGAATGGTGTGTCTGAAAGGAGGAATAGAACCTTGTTGGACATGGTTCATTCTATGATGAGTCAAGTTGATCTTCCTTTATCTTTTTGGGGACATGCACTAGAAACTGCTGCTTTCACTATAAATAGAGTTCCTACCAAATCGGTTCAAAAGACCCCATATGAGATGTGGCATGGAAGAAAACCTAGTTTGTCTTTCTTGAAGATTTGGGGTTATGATGCATATGTCAAGAAGTTAAATTCTGACAAGCTAGCACCTAAGTCTGATAAATGTGTTTTCGTGGGTTATCCTAAGAAAACAAAAGGATACTATTTCTACAACCGAAATGAGAACAAAGTGTTTGTTGCTTGAAATGGTACTTTCTTAGAAAAGGAGTTTCTTCGCAAAGGAACCAATGGGAGTAAAATAGATCTCGAAGAAATTTGAGAACCCGAAAACAACATTGAACCTATGGTAGAGACTGAACCAAGTTCACAAGTAGTTGTGAAACCGGTTCAAGATGCACAAGTTCTTTGCCGAAGTGGTAGGTCACGATCCAAACCCGAGAGATATGGATTTCTCGTTACGGAAAGTGATGAAGTGGATTTAATCGAAAATGATGAACCTACTTGCTATCAAGAGGCGATGTCTGCTCCTGATTCAAAAAAATGGCAAGAGGCCATGAAGTCCGAATTAAAATCCATGGTTGATAATCAAGTTTGGAACTTGATTGATCCACCCGAAGGTGTAAAAACCATAGGGTGCAAATGGGTCTTCAAGAAAAAGACCGACATGGATGGGAAGGTGCATACCTATAAGGCTAGGCTTGTAGTTAAGGGATATAAGCAGATTCATGGCATCGACTATGATGAAACCTTTTCGCCTGTAGCTATGCTTAAGTCTATTAGAATTTTAATTGCCATAGCCGCATATTATGACTATGAGATATGGCAAATGGATGTCAAGACAGCTTTCCTTAATGGGAAGTTACTTGAGAATGTATACATGATACAACCTGAAGGTTTTGTCAGTCCAGAAAATTCTAACAAGGTGTGTAAGTTGCAGAAATCCATTTATGGATTGAAGCAAGCTTCTAGGAGTTGGAATCTGTGTTTTGATGAAGCAATCAAGGAGTTTGGCTTTATCAAGAACGAATATGAACCTTGTGTATACAAGAAAATTAGTGGGAGTGTAGCACTATTTTTAGTGTTGTATGTCGACGATATCTTACTCATTGGAAATGACATTCCAGCACTACAGACTATCAAGTCTTGGTTAGGAAAGTGCTTTTCAATGAAAGATATGGGAGAAGCTGCATATATCCTTGGTATCAAGATCTATAGAGATAGATCCAAGAGGATGATTGGTTTAAGTCAATGTACTTACATTGACAAGGTTCTTAGAAGATTCCAAATGGAAAATTCTAAAAGAGGAAACTTGCAATTGTTGCATGGTATATCTCTTAGCAAGACTCAAAGTCCTAAGACTAATGATGAGAGAAAGAGAATGAATGGTATTCCATATGCTTCGGCAATTGGGTCTATCATGTATGCTATGTTATGTACTAGACCCGATGTCTCGTGTGCTCTAAGCATGACGAGTAGGTACCAATCGGATCCCGGCGAACCACATTGGATAGCAGTCAAGAATATCCTCAAGTACTTATGAAGAACTAAGGATGTATTCTTGGTCTTTGGAGGAATGGAAGAAGATCTTGTAGTAAAAGGCTATACAGATGCTAGCTTCCAAACTGACAAGGATGATTTCAGATCGCAGTCTGGATTTTTGTTTACGCTGAATGGAGGCACTGTGAGTTGGAAAAGTTCCAAGCAAAGTACCGTCGCTGATTCTACAACCGAAGCTGAGTACATAGCCGCATCTGATGCAGCTAAGGAAGTCGTTTGGATCAAAAAGTTCATTAGTGATTTGGAAGTCGTTCCAAGCATAAGAGATCCTATTGAACTTTACTGTGACAACAATGGTGCCATTGCACAAGCAAAGGAACCAAGGCCACACCAAAGATCCAAACACATACTTCGACGTTTCCACATTATCCGAGAGATATGTGAAAGGGAATACGTAAAGATATGCAGAGTAGACACTGATGAAAACGTGGCGGACCCATTAACTAAGGCTCTCCCGCAAGCTAAGCATGATGGTCATGTTAGATCCATGGGTATTCAATACATGGGAGATTTGGCCTAGTGCAAGTGGGAGACTGTTAGTGTTATGCCCTAGGCCTATGTTTGATAGACTTATGTGTTGACATTATTTATTATTATATGAGATGTTTATCATTTGATTATTATATATGTTTTGTATATTTTTTTTATAATAATCTCCGTCCCTAATTATTGAGAGAATAATTAGTATAAATGTTAATGGATAATCATATGATGATTATATGCATGGAGATGCACATTAAATTTATGGGTACTTGTTAGAGAACAAGTGACTGGACTTGACCAGCATGAGATTTATGTCATGGTCAAATGTCATAATTAAATCTCATAAGGTTACTTCATTTAGTCCCTAGACCTGAGATTATCATGACCTTACATATGATGAAAGTCATGTTTGATTTTAGTCAAACGATATCTTAACACGATATTTATAAAGGCTAATTTTGACATGATCTGATTCATGATGGGAAGGATGATAAGTTAAGATGAAATTTGTCCCTCGAAAGAGAGATGTTTTGCTTGGGCCCCTCGATGAGTGATAATGATGAAAGTGTATGGCCATACCCCAATGTGATTGGAATTATCATTATACTCGAAATCGAGAAAGCATTGAACAAATACAAGTTGACGAGGACCATGACTTGTGTTCAATATAACATCGTGAGACAAAGGGAGAAATGGAAGTGTACCATTGGAAATGTGAGCTCTTACGTTACATTATTTGGGTAGACATAATGGCTTGCTAGAGTCCGCTTATGTCTTATGAGAGTCGATATGATCGATCTCATTGCCAACATAATGTAATCCTATTGGGTCACACACAACTAGAATGAATTGAATAAATCAGAGGAAGAATGATTGAGAGAAACCTGATGTGACTTGATGTATCGCGCGACAGAACTAGTCCATGGGACTCGTCTGGTCGTGCGACACTCTAAGACCACAGAGGTATTTTCGGACTGGTTTCCTAATTTGATTAGGAAACAAATATTGATGCTAAAGTAGTATAAATATAACACTCTGTCAGCCCTAAAAAGCTAGCCGAAATTCTGAAAAGAAATTCACAACATATACTCTCAATATTCTTCATAGGTTTAAGAGATCTAGCAATCTTCAAGAAGCTTTTCTTGGTTCATTCAAAGGTGTGGATACCGAAAGAGGGTCTTCGCTCGTTGATCGATCAAGGCCTAGAGTTCAAGCAATCTGAAGACGAAGTTTGTGATTAGAAATCACATAATCAAATCGTTCGATAGCTCTAGAACGGAAACCGTTCAAGGTTGGTTATTTTTATCTCATAGGTTTCAATTTAATTGTATAGAATGGATCCTAGGCTCTTGGGTTTTGTGTTATTTAGATGCTTTATTCCGCTGCGCATGGACCCATAAAACCCAACATAATTGTGATAAGGTAGGACATCCGCAGTGGAAGTGTCTGGAGCCTAAGAGGGCTAGGGTTATTCAAGGAGCCAAGACTGATAAGGACAATGGAAGAGGTCATGGACGAGTGTTCACCATGACGGCTAGAGACACAAGGGCCACCAATGATGTCGTGGCAGGTACCTTTCCATTTTATGCTCGTAGTGTATATGCATTGATAGACACTGGTTCTACACATTCTGTCATTAGCACTCGTTTAGTTAAGAAAATGAACTTGAAACCCGAAGCATTAGAAATACCTCTTGTGATAGATACTCTGACTAGAAAGTCTATCCCTATTTCGTTGGGTTATAAGATTTGTCCTTTAAACATAGGAGATAGAGAACTCGAGGTTGATCTTATTGAATTAGAAATGAATGAATTTGATATTATCTTGGGGATGGATTGGTTAGTTGCTTACCATGCTAAGGTAGAATGCTTTAAGAAGGAAGTGAAATTCAGATTACCATCTGGAGAGGAGTTTAGTTTTCAAGGATCGAAATCGAGAATTCGATCGGGTCTTATTTCATAATGAAGGATCGGAAGATGTAAGGAATGATTGTGAAGGGTTTTTGGCCTACATTGGCGAGATAGACGGGAAAGAAGTATACTTAGAATCTCTTTTAGTGATCAGGGATTTCAAGGATGTTTTTCTAGATGATTTATCGGGAATACCACCAGAGAGGGAGGTGGAATTTTCCATAGACCTAGTACCAGAGACCGCACCGATATCTAAGGCACCGTATAGGATGGCGCCGACTTAACTCAAAGAACTGAAGGAACAACTGCAAGAATTGCTGGATAAAGGTTTGATTGGGCCAAGTGTTTCACCATGGGGTGCACCGGTGTTGTTTGTGAAGAAGAAGGATTGATCGATGAAGATGTGTATCGACTACCGGGAATTGAATCGTGTGCCGGTGAGGAATCAATATCCGTTACCCAGAATTGATGCCTTATTTGACCAACTTCGGGGAGCGTGTTATTTCTCGAAGATAGATTTGAGATCGATATACCATCAGTTGAGAGTGAAAAGGAGGATGTTGCGAAGAAGGCCTTTAGGACAAGGTACAGTCATTATGAGTTTTTGGTTATGCCTTTTGGGTTGACGAATGCACCAGCAGCATTCATGGAGCTTATGAATAGAATAATTCACAAGTTCTTGGATAAGTGTGTCATTGTGTTTATAGATGATATATTGGTGTATTCTAAAACTAAGGAGGAACATAAAGAGCATTTAAGGTTGGTACTACAGATCTTGAGGGAACAGAAGTTGTATGCAAAATTCAAGAAGTGTGAGTTTTGGCTGGAGAAAGTAGCATTCTTAGGGCATGTGGTATCTAAGGATGGAATTGAAGTGGATCCAACAAAAATAGAGGCGATAGTGAATTGGGAGAGACCGACCACTGTTAGCGAAATAAGAAGTTTCTTGGGATTGGCAGGATATTATAGGAGATTTGTCAAGGGATTCTCAAAGTTGTCAGTGACTTTAACAAGATTAACACAGAAAGGAGCAAAGTTGTTTCGATGGAAGAATGTGAGGAAAATTTTCAGGAGCTGAAGCGAAGGTTAGTGTCCGCACCAGTTCTTACTTTACCATCTGGATTGGACGGATTTGTGATCTATAGCGACGCATCACTTAAGGGGTTAGGTTGCGTGTTAATGCAGAATGATAAGGTTATAGCTTATGCGTCGAGGCAGCTAAAGAACTATAAGATGAATTATCCCACCCATGACTTGGAGTTAGCAGCCGTAGTCTTTGCATTGAAGATTTGGAGACACTATTTGTATGAGGTGACTTGTCAGATTTATACGGATCATAAGAGTCTTAAGTACATTTTCACCCAGAAGGAACTTAACATGAGGCAAAGGAGATGGTTAGAGCTTCTTAAGGATTATGATTGTACAATTTTATATCACCCAGGAAAGGCCAATAAAGTGGCTGATGCTTTGAGTAGAAAGAATCAAGGAACCTTAGCGACATTGATTTCTAAGGGGGTAAGTGCATAGAATAGCATTGAGGTTCAAGTATAGAAGTGAGAGTTAAAGAATTGGCTCAGTTGAGTGTCCAGCCAACGCTTTTGAGACGAATCTAGGAAACACAAGGAATTGATGATGAGGCTGTGAGGATACGTGAGAGTATGGCCAAAGGAAGGGTAACATATTTTCGTTTGGAGACGATGGGATTTAAGGTATCAATTGAGAAATTGGGTACCAAGTTGACAATAAGTACAGTTTTCACCCGCAGACAGTCGGACAGCCATAAAGGATCATCCAAACACTCGAAGATATGTTGAAGGCTACATCATTGGATTAGCAATGGACTTGGGATGAGCATTTGACGTTAGTGGAATTCGCTTACAATAATAGTTTTCATGCTTGTATCGGTATGGCACCGTATGAAGCATTGTATGGACGGAAGTGTAGATCACCTGCGTGTTAGGATGAAGTAAGCGAGAGAAAATTGACGGGACCAGAAATTGTTCAGGTAACTGCAGATAAATTACAGCTGATCCGGAAATGGTTATTAACCGCGTAGAGTCGACAGAAGTCGTATGTAGATCGCCGACGATGAGACTTGGAATTCCAGTTGGGGGATCGCGTATTCTTGAAGATTTTGCCAACCAAAGGAATCATGAGGTTTGGAATTCGTGGGAAGTTAACCCCGAGGTATGTGGGACCATTCGAGATTTTGGAGCGAATTGGGCTGGTAGCCTCTAAGTTGGCCCTACACCTGTACTTGCTGGAGTGCATAATGTAATTTATGTCTCGATGTTGAGGAAGTACATCTCTAACCTGAGACATGTGATTGAATATAGACAACTCAGATTCCGTGCTGATCTGAGTTATTAATGAACAACCTGTGAAAATTGTAGATCGGAAAGATCAGAACTTGAGAAGGCGAGTAATTCCTTACGTGAAAGTGTAGTGGAGCAATCACACAGAAAGAGAAGTGACATGAGAGCTCGAGAGCGAGATGCGAGAGTCGTATCCTGCCCTGTTTTCGAAATGAGTGTGTTCGGTTTGGTGGACCAAACCCTTTTAAGGGGGTAAGAATGTAATAACCCTAATATTTACAAATTTTATTTATTAAAGATTCTTTTCTTTAATTAATTAATTTTGTTATTAAATTAATTACTTGTTTATTCTTTTCCTAGATGGATTAGGTAAGTGGGCTTAGGTAACATAAATTGGGTTTTCCTCATTGGACTTGGACTTGGGTTATTTTGGGTTTAGGTTTAGGAAACCCATAATATAATGATATTTCATAAATCCTAGAGCCTCTTGAGTTTCTTAAACAGATGGAGACCTTTCATTGTTTTAAACAGCACAAGGAATAGTGAGGGAGCCGCATAGAAATAGATAGAGAGACACGGTAGAGAGAGATACTGCTCAGAGAGAGAGAGAGAGCGAACAGAGGAGAAGGGCACCGAGAAAGACCGAGGAAGAAGGAAGAAGGAGGAGAAGAAAGCTCAATTGTTGTGTGATCGAGGCCCAAACCTAAGGTAAGAACAACCCTTTATTGTTTTGATTTTGATATTAGGACCCTAGAAATCTAAAGTGATATTAGGGTTGAGATATTAAGATTTTGTGATATAAATCCTTAAACCTTCTTCATTGTTGATCATAACTAAGGTTGGGCATGGGGATTATTTGGTGATTAATCTAAATAGGCCATGCTAGAATTTGTTTATAGAATTAGGGTGTTGTGTGGTGAGTGTGTGTGTGCTATGAGGGTGAGTAGTGTGTGTCGTGTGTGTGTGTTAAGGTTAGGGTGTGTGTGTGTGTGTCATGGGTGTGTTGGGTGCTTGTTTGTGTTGTGTGCATGTGTGTACAGAGGGGTGTGCGTGTGTGTGTGATATGCCATATGTGTGTGTATGTGTATTAGGGTTAGTGTGTGTTAGTGTGTGCTGGAAAAGGTGTGTTTAGTGTGTGTAAGTGAGATTGAGAAGAAATAAAAAGGGGTTTAGAACCTAAAAACCCTAGGATGGAATTAGTAAACCTAAAGAGATAAAAGATGAACCTTTAGGAGAGTTAAAGCCGAATAACCCTTAGAACATCATTAAAGTTATTTTTTTGTTTGAGTAATTAAAAGATACTTGTACCATAAGAAAGCCTCTTTGCATGATTGTAGATTCGTGCGAAGGTTCATTGCAGGGAAAAAGGCAATCAAACGAGGTAAGGGATTACATTTTTTAGTGTTGAATATTTTCAATCCTTGATGATAGGATTCCTTGTTTATAAATTGTGTGCTAACAAGTGGCCGGTAGTTACCTTTAAGTACTCATTCCATTAAGCGTCTTTTGATTATCTTGCCCTTGATATGTACTTGTTCAACGGGTATCTCTAGTAATTGAAATTGCTAAAGTGTTTTATGTATTCTTGTACTTATGAATACTTGAATGGAATAGTTTAGTCCCTGAAAAGGACTGTATATGATTTGGTTAGTCCGATTGAAAAAGGATTGTATATGATTTGTTTTAGTCCGACTGAAAAGGACTGTATATGATTTGGTTGAGTCCGAGTAAAAAGGACATTATATGATTTGGGTCTAGCCTGAGTAAAAAGGGTTTTAGACATGTTTATGCTACTTGATGAAGTAGTTTGATGATTATGATACATCTTGGCAAGGGAGCGCCCTGTAAAGGCATAAGGTCTCTTGTCTGATGAGGGAGCACCCTGTAAAGGCGTAAGGTCTCTTATTTAAAGAACAACCTGTAAAGGTGTAGCGTTACTTTGAAATGGAATTGACGGACATATATGTATACAGTCTCTATCTTAATTATTCATGTGATAGTGCCATGATTTGATTTCCTGAAGTGTCTTCTGAATTGTATTCGTAAATTATACTTTGAATTGTATAGTTATCCATTCATTGAGAAGTTATTTGGCTCCGTTCATTTCGGTCATCTCTTCCTTAGTACCTGGAGATATCCCGTATGAACTTACTGAGCATTGTCCGCTCACCCTTTTCTTATTCTTTCCCTCCCAGGAAATCAGTAGGAGGAGAGGATCGGTCACATGGATGGCGGCACGGATATTGAGGAATCGGAATTATATTTATTACACTTTAAGTATTAGTGAGCTAGTGGGATGTACTAGCCCTTGAACTTGATTATTTATTTATTGTGGTTTGATTGTATTAGGGTTAGGGTTGTCGATTGAGATGCCCTCTTAAATGACTTATTATTGATATTTGGGAATTATGTTTTATTGTGGAAATTGGGGTCATTACAATATGTTCTTGCTAGGTCCAGATCGATCAAGGTGGGCCCACTCCACCACCCTCTGTCAAATTCAACGACCCCCTCTACCATCGTCGGTAAAATCCCGACAAGCGCATCACCGGTCAGATAGACAGAGAGACAAAAGTAAAGGCAGATCTAGACGCGCCTCGTTGAAATGGAACCAGAGGCCTAAATACATTTGCCAAAAAGCCACCATAGTTGATGAAAATCTTCACCGCCGGTGAAATTTTGGCAAGATCTACTGTCGCCGGTAACCCTCCAACTAGTCAGTTGTGGTGTCTAGGGTGGAGACTAGAGAGAGGGAGGCAGTGGAGGTTTGATGCGGGAAGGAGGAGGTGCCAAAGGAATCGTGGGAATAGGTTAAGGGTGGAGGTGTAATATTAAGATAATAATTTATGTCTTATTTTATCATTGCTTATTTAATCTTGTCACTATAATAAATAATTAGGTAATTATTTATCTATATATGATGAAATATATATATATATATATATATATATATATATATATATATAGGGTCTTACTCTAATGAGAAACAATTAAAATGATAACAATAAAAACCAACTACAATCATTGGATAAAAAACAAATCAATGATTTATATTAGAAATTACTTGTACAGAGGTGGTGACATTTTTCCAATTAATGGGATAGATAATTACAAAGCTGTAGAATGTCATTTGACCTATCAAATTCAAAATCTGCCAATTCATCATCCAAATTTTTCTCAAATTTCAAAATTAAATATCTCAATGTTAATAAGTTGAAAAAATATTCGAGAATATAGTTTTTCTCGTATCGACGAGTTGAAACAAACTAGATACATAAAGATAGGGTTTTGAAAAAAAAATGTTGAATAACAATGAAATTCTTAAAATACACTTGGATTCATTAGCTACTTAACTACTGAATACATGAGTATTTTTAACATTGTAATTAGATTCAGTAGCTACTGAATTCATGTGTATTTTTTAACATTACACTTGGATTCAGTAGCTAATTATCTACTGAATCCATGTGTATTTTTTAACATTACCATTGGATTCAGTAGTTAATTATATCCATGTGTTACGCCCAATTTGTAGGAAAACATGCTATATGGGGGGTGAATAGCCTGATTAAAAATCTTTTGAAAACCTTTTCTAAATAGCCAAGTAACTTATCAAAATATAAACCGATGTTAACCGGTTGCGCAACGGATAAAATATTACCAGTTTACTTACACAAATAATCGGTTAAGAGAAAGGAATTTCAAGTAAGTTAAAATATCATGCAAAATATATTCCAATAAGTAAGGTAAAACAAGGTAGTTAAGAATTCAAAGGTTGTAACCGGTGATAGAGCTCAACCGGTTAAAATACAAAATTAAATGAGCAACACAAACAAAGGGACACAGTTGTTCGAAGAGGTTCACAGTGTTAACTAAATGCTACGTCCTCTACCAAATTTGGTCAAAACATGGATTTATGAAAATGTGCACTATTAATATTCACTGGTCTATTACAAGTTGCAAGACTTAACCTATAAGGAAGGTTAAAGGCTGCCTAAAGAAAAGTAATCACTAATGGATCGTGATACAAGTTTGACCAGGTGTTTTCAACAGATGTGTTCACAAGTTAAACTGATTTCTCTTGGAAGTGTAGTGTGATCAATCAATGTGTTCCAAAAAGAATTGATTGAGTGTGCACAGTGTTTGACCTAATAAATGGTTTAGTGATTATAAGGACTGAATGTCTTGAACTTCAATGCTCTAGAAATATAGCACTTGCAGTTCTTGACAATTCTACTCTCAAACTTTTCAATGCACCAACCCTCTTTAATGCTCTAAGGGGGGTATTTATAGTTGTATTCAAGTTGAGCTATTGTATTTGGAGGGGTTGAAAGGATGACTTGGACAGACAATTATTAAATGAGAATATCTTCTCCATTGAATGCTTTAGATTTGAAGTACAAGGATTCTTGTATCCACTGGGTAAGAAGGTTGTTGTAGGTATTGGCAACTTGAACATTCCTTGAATTAGTTACTGACAAAGTACCAGCATGGTATTCATAGCAATTGCTCTACCAACTTTAGCTAATTAGGTGGGAGCAATTAATGTTAGGTCAACTGATGGAGGCTTGTTAGGGAAGCTTGACTGACTGCAGCAACTGAGTGACTGATGGAGTATAACTGGTTGACTGACTGACCGGTTGAAGGGTGATCAGTTGAGATCATGATCGGTCAAGAATGTCAACCGGTTATGATCTTTGGCAGGTTGAACAGGTTAACCAATTTCTTCTTTGAAAATACTCAAGGTCTTCAGGTCTTAAGTCATCTTTGAGAAAATACAAGTGTAAAACACTGGAACTAGCACCTAATGGGATCCTAAGGATAAATAGAAAATTCTAACTAGTCTAGTTGAAATTAGGGGTCCTCAATAATGCCTTAATGATTGGGATTAAGCAATTACTAATATATATATATATATATATATATATATATATATATATATATATATATATATATATATATATATATATATATATATATATATATATATATATATATATTTGACTAACAATCTCCTCCTAATTCCTTAAATCCAATCATCATAGGTATACATATATCTTAACTTAGTGAAAAAATGATCAATAGTTTATCTTTAATTTTTGTCATTTCTTAATTCAAGTGACAACTTGATGTAACCTATGTAAAGCTATACAATGAAAAAAATAAACTTAAAGGGATGAATGAAATAACCTGCAAATGAAATAGTTAGCAGCAGTGTAATCATTCACAGAAATATAAAGGAAATTCAAGAAAGTAAACATTAAACTTTTAAATGACAAAGGTTGAGGTAAAGAGATTCTCATTGATTAAAGTTGCACCCAGTTGACATGCAAGCAAAGACATATATATCATCGGTTATATTCTATATAGCAGCAGCTAGGGCTGTAAACGAGTCGAGTTCGAACGAGTTTTCTATGTTTGAGCTCGAGCTCGTTTGATAGTTCTCGAGTTCGAGTTTTTCTCGAGTTCGAGATCGAGTTTGAGCTTTTTTTGGAAACAAATTTTTGGGCTTAACGAGTTTATTTCGAGTTCAAATGTTATTGAACTCGAGTAAGTTTGGATTTAATTTACCCAAGCTCAATTTCCCAAAGCCAAGTTTATTCGGCCCAAACCCAAAACGCAAGTAATGCCATTACTTGAGCTTCCTTATATAGCCAAGAACATGTAAAAACTTCATTTTTTTTCGATGCGGGATTCTGTTGTCCAAGGACCAAGGCAAGGGCAAGGGCAAGGCCGGCCGAGCCAAGCCAAGGCCTAGGGCCGCCTAGGCCGTTTTAGTTTAATATTTTTTCGATGTGGGATTTGTCCAAGGCGCGGCCAAGGCTGGCCGATCCAAGGCAAGGCCAAGGCTAAGGCTGGCTGTTGGGGTGTTAACCTAACGGTTTATTTAATATCCGCAAGTGTACGGGCTATTGTAAAATAGCGGGTGCAAGTACGGGTCGATCCCACAGGGACAGGGTTTACTTTGGAAATATTTTTGTCTTTAAAATTATAGAAAAGATTGGGGGGAGATAAAGTTTGATTTTGAAAATAGAAAGAACATAAACAAAAAATACTTTAATAAAATTCTTATAAAATGAAGCATCCTCGGGATTGAAAATCATACACATAACATTTGTTCATCAAATTGTCATTGTCTTAGAAATATAGGTTTTCATATAAATCAAGGATGGTATGTTAAGCCAACGCTACTTCGGGTTAAGACAGTAGCGTTTGTATTCTTCACTAATTATGTCCTAACTGTTTGAGATTTCCGTTTATGTTACCCCCGCCCTGTCACAAACGGGCATTTCGGCTTATCTCTAGTTGACCATAATTAGTAAGAATCCATTAAGAACGAGAGTCAACATACTTTCCATTAAAGGAACATTCCTAGGCCGTTGAACTACTTTCGTGATCAATGGAACCTAGTTTCTTTATATGGTTCCGTCAGTCGAGATTCTCCGCTAGGTCCATCTCTCAATTGGCTGAATCATACAAGTTGGACATCTTCAAAATGTAAGGCATTTAGAGAATAATATAGAGAAATTGTTTAGATGAAGATAGAAGACAAGACTTTTCATTTTTTAGATGATGAACATGTATGCTTTTGAGTTTCCAACCCCAAGAACAAGGGGGGTTTACTCACTAGCCATCTAGAACATATAAGCAATTAAAAATAAAGGATAGAGTAAGAAGACTTATGATGAAAATAGAAGGCAAATGGCTGGAAAATAACGCTTCACTTTATTACTTTTCTCCAAAGTACTTCAAGAACAAAACATGAACTTTGATCCTCAATTAATCTTCGGAAATTGATCTCACAAGTATTTGCATTTTTCCCTAATCACTATACTATGGAATATCAGTAAAATTCTGTCTAAAATCTGTGTCTAAGACTAATTACAAAGGGTCTTTTTATAAGGGGGAGGGGACTCTTCAAGAAGGTGCTTCCAAAAGGTGCCTTTTAGTCTGCAGTCACGTCCTTTAAGTAAAATTATATAAAACTTTAAATAAATGACTATATAATAGTCACTTATCACTGGCCGAGGCAAGGCCAAGGCCAAACCAAGGCTAATTTTATTATTTTTTGAAAAATAAATATTTCATAAATTTATATATATATATATATATATATATATATATATATATATATATATATATATATATATATATATATATATATATATATATATATTGGATATATATATAAATTTATGAAATATATTTAAATTTGTCTAATAATATAATAATAATTTTTAAAATTTTTTAAGATCATTATTTTTTATTTAAATTATTGATCAAAATTATATCTAATTTAAAATTGATATACCCTCCTATCCAAAATAAATATTTTGTTACTAATTTAAAATTATTATACTCTCCTTTCCAAAATAAATATTAAGATAATTTTGTTAAAATATCATATATACACTAAACCCTAAATCTACATTTAAGATTTAGGGTTTAGGATATATATATATATATATATATATATATATATATATATATATATATATATATATATATATATATATATAATAATTTTATATATTTTTTTTTTGGTTCAGAGGGAGTACTAATTTAAAATTGATATACCCTCCTATCCAAAATAAATATTTTGTTACTAATTTAAAATTATTATACTCTCAGTGGCGGATTCAAAAGTTTTGTTTAGAGGGTGCACAAAATTGTACTAAAACTTTAAATTTCAATTGTTTTCTATACATACAGAGTTGGTCTTATAAAAAACTAGTTTTTTTTTAAGATAAGGAAAAACGTGTTTTCAAAACAAACGGTGGCATTTTTGTAATTACACAAATTCGTGCCATCCCAAGCTCCGATCATCTTCTCTGGCCATCCCAAGCTCCGATCGTTCTCCGGCGTTCACTCAGTTTGAGTATTTAGTAACCTACAATTCGTGCCCTAGTTTCGCCATTAATGTCCATTGTCAACTCTGCTTCGTTACATAATTGATTGGTACTTTATTGATTGGTACATAATTAATTGGAGATAACTGTGTGATTTGATTCCATAGCTCTTCGTTTTTTCGTTGGATAAACAGAATGTCCTTCAATGGTGTGGAAAAAGGGTTTAATTTGCTGAAGTTTGGGTCAATTCAACGAAGCAGTGCATGTGTAACAAAGTGCCAGTGCCAGTGTAAAAAAGTGCCAGTGTTAGTGTAATAAAGTGCCAGTGTTAGTGTATCAAAGTGCTGGTGTTAGTGTAAAACAAGTGCCAGTGTTAGTTTAACAAAGTGCCAGTGTTAGTGTAACAAAGTGCCAGTGTTAGTGTAACCAAGTGCCAGTGTTAGTTTATAAAGTCACTTAATATACATGCACTAGCACTTTTTTACACTGGCATTCAAAAATACATGGACTGGCATTTGAAAACACATTTACTGGCACTCAAAAATGCATATACTGGCACTCAAAAACACTGATAATTATTTTTGCTGATATTCAAAAAAACATGAACTGGCATTCAAAAAAACATGGACTGGCATTCAAAATTACATGAACTGACATTCAAAAATACATTGACACTCAGTTACACACTTACTGGCACTCTATTATACACTAACGGGCACTTAATTATACACCAACGGGCACTTGATTATACACTAACGGGCACTTGATTATACACTAACGGGCACTCAATTATACACCAACGGGCACTTGATTATACACTAACGGGCACTCTATTATACACTAACGGGCACTTGATTAATCACCAACTGGCACTTGATTAATCGTTATAAAACAACAGGTGCTTCAGTCATATCCAAATCCTCACCATTTTCCCCATTTGGAAATCCCCAATCAAACTTCTGCAATAAATTCGCAAGCGCCGACCCAATCGTCACCGCTGCAAACGCAATCCCAGGACACCCCCTCCGTCCCGATCCGAACGGTATCAATTCAAAATCAAATCCTTTGTAATGGTAATGGAGTGTGTAAACGGAAGGTTTCTTTGATTACGGCTCTCAAATAGTTCATCTTCTCCAAGTCATCGTCGGTTATGTGTTGTCTGCCGCCGGTTGGTTTCTGGGATCGGAGAGGGGATTGGTGTTGCCGGAGAAGGAGAAGACGGTGAGGGCGATTGCAATTGGGGTTGCCGGAGACGAAGAAGACGCGATCTTCCCCTTTGCGTATAGAGAGAGAGAGAGAGGAGAGAGAGAGAGGTTACGTAACTGTGTGTTGTTATTAGGAAGACGGTAAAACACGTTTTTTGTTAAGTTAACAAAAAACGCGTTTTTTATAAGTTTTTGGCATACAAATATAGTATAAAACATCGAATTATATTTATCATTTTGAGATTTAAAAATTTTATGTGATTATTATATATAAACGTGATGTATATTTTGGTAAAGAGAATAATGAAGGACAAGCAAAAGGAGAAATTTAAAGGTAAACGTGATGTATATTTTGGTACAAGTAATTTAATAATTGGACTAAATTAAAACGGAATTAAAACGTAATTAACAAGTAGCCAAAATTAAAAAGTAAAAAAAAATATTTGACAATGGTTTCAAATTGGAGGGGAGTGAGAAAGCACTTAATATGAACATGTAAGATGCCGCCAAGGATTGAACGTATGACATGAATATTTACACACTTGAAGCTTTACCATCCATACTAACGATCAAATATGTCCATTATTTGCACATATTTAATATATACAAAAAAACAATATACTTTTTTTTCTAGTTAAATTTGGGTATTCTGCGGGTGCACGTGCACCCGCACCATACACTGTAGATCCGCCCCTGTATACTCTCCTTTTCAAAATAAATATTAAGATAATTTTGTTAAAATATCATATATGCACTAAACCCTAAACCCTAAATCTACATTTAAGATTTATGGTTTAGGGTATAGGATATATATATGACATTTTAGTATATGATTTAACATTTAGGGTATGGAATATATGATTTAGGATTTAGGATATGTGGTATATGGGTTAAACTGTTAAAGTATAGATTAGGGTTTAGGGTATGGAGTATATGATCTACAATTAGGATTTAGGGTTTAGGGTATAGCATATATATGACATTTTAGTATATAATTTAGCATTTAGGGTATGGAATATATGATTTAGGATTTAGGATATGTGGGATATGTGGGATATGAGTTAAACTATTAAAGTATAGATTAGGGTTTAGGGTATGGAGTATATGATCTACAATTAGGGTTTAGGGTATAGTATATATATGACATTTTAGTATATGATTTAAAATTTAGGGTATGGAATATATGATTTAGAATTTAGGATATGTGGTATATGGGTTAAATCATTAAAGTATAGATTAGGGTTTAGGGTATGGAACACTACAAGAAAACTGGTCTTTCGCGACGGCCAAAAGTCGTCGCGTAAACCCTTAAAGCCGTCGCGGAAGGCTAACGCGACGGGAAAAGCCGTCGCAATGGCAATCGCGTAAAGCCTTGTCGCGAAAAGAATAAGGTGACTGAAAAAAGCCGTCGCCTTTGTCAATTATCTTTCGCGATTGCTTTTGCCATCGCGTAAGAGTTTTTTTAAATTTTATTTATTTAATTATTTTAATTACATTTGCAATCGCCTTAGCTCAGCAAAGGAGACGGCAAATGCAATCGCCTTAGGTTTTGAAAAAGAAGACGGCAAATGCAATCGCCAAATGCAACCGCCTTAGGTTTTTGAAAAAGGAGACGGCAAATGCAATCGCCTTAGGTACTTTAAATTTTTTTTTTCCATTTCACTGGCCCTATTTATAATTAATAATTGAATAAAAATTAAAGAAAGGTTGATTAGCATAACATGAAAATTAAAAAATTTATTGCATTTAACACTGTATTATGAATCATAATCATCGTTACAAAATACAAAAAATAATCAACCTACTAGGTTTATCAAGAAAATGTATCATCCTACCATGTTAATCTAAAAAAAACAATCAACTTACACTTGTTCCTAGAAACTAGGTTTGTCAAGAAAATACATCAGCCTACTGTGCTAGCATCAGACGAAGAGGCTCCTCGAGACTAGACATTGCAAAATTGGATGTGACAACGGGAATTAAAAAGAAAGCACGAGAGAAGTAAGTGCTCCGCCAAGAACACTTTTGCAGGACCTTATGTGCTAGCATCAGACGAACCACCAGAGACTAGTGAAACACATTCTAGAATTCAAGCACCTGAATAAAGTGAAAAAGAAATGAACTGAGATTTCAATATGACAATAAATAAACAAGAACGAACATGGAACCTCGCTGAAATTGGAATTCTACCAAAAACATAACAAGCAACCAGGGAAGTTGCATTTATGAACACCTTATACAACCCATTTACATAGGTGACACATGTTCGAGAAGGTAAAAACCCTTGTAAATGTCAACATCCCATATTAATACAACCATTGCAGTTGAAAATTGCAATTATACTCCAAAAATATCTTCTTAGATTCATTCCCACTCATGATAAAGAACTTGTGAATTAGACTTTCGACACATGCATTGATCTCCACATAATTTAAGTCCTATCATTCTTGCTCTTTGCACAGAACTAAGCAATCGAAATTCCATAAAGTAGATCAAGTCAAGGAATCAATTTAGCCAAGCAACAACCCCACAATTAGATGACACTGATAAGAAAACTGAAAATAATCAAATGCCAGAATCATATGTTGACCAAGGTAGTATAATATTGAAATAAACCATTAACTAAATGCCGAGTATTTATGAAAAACTAACAACAGTTACATGCAAATATACAATAAACAAATTTCGAGAAATAAAACTTACCAATTTCAAGCAGATAGATATGCAGAACCTTATCACGAATCAATGACATTAAAGCGTTATATTTTTAATGGATCACACCCACCGGGTAACCGAAACACACAGTTTGCCACCCCTACAACTCTAACCCCCCCCCCCCGCCACATACACAGTCTCTTATGCTAACACATGCACACACATATAAAAAAAAAACTTTCTTCCCTTCTCTTCTTTGAATAACATGACAGATATTCTGGAATAATATGGAACATAACATCTCTGGACGAAGATATATTTTTACTCTCATTCGATTATTCAGCATATTGCAATACACTATGCTTCAGACTTTAGAGTAGTCAGTACCAAACCTGATGTACTGTCGTGAATGTTGTGCGTCGCCTTACAGCTTCCCTCAAAACAATCAGAAGTGACTGTGATGGGCGTAAGACTGCTGTTTGCATATGTCCTAGAGCAATCAAAATTCGTTAATTAGTGACAAAAGCAATATGCATATTTCAGGTTTCAATGAAATTCATAGGCAATTTTGAAAATTTGTACACATTAAAGGCAAATTCAAAGTTGACAACAATACTATACGTTCTGCAGCAACCAATCGCAAATGCAGGTAGTTCTATCAGCGCTGCCATATGAAGAAACTCACCTATGTCTGACATTTCAATCGAAGAAGGCGATTGGGTGCTCACGCCCAACCAGTATCCTATTACGGGAAACCATTAACTCCTCTGGTTTGGGTTTAACAGTAATTCTGTCCCACTCAATCAGTTCTTTTAACACCGGATCACTCCACTGATGCCTATTGAGTTCACCAATCAGAGATCCATCCAATTTTGGTGGGAATGCAGATATACTGTACACCCCACATGAAAGCTCTTCCCAAAAATTTAGTTCATTTTCATCTTCAAAATCTGCAGAACAATAGAAAAACATCTAGAATATTAACTACTTGGAAGGGAAGCAGATTCCACTCCCCCCCCTCCATTTGACTGCCCTTGTTTGTAAAGAAATTTAAATACTCCATCACTCTCTGCAATGGGAAAAAGATTCTAGCTTCACCACCTCAGAGAAGTACTATACACACAGTTAACAGCTTAAGCAATATCGCATTAAAGATGCAATAATTTTAAAACTCCTTTCTGCCTTCAATAATAGTTCAACAGAAGTATAATGAAGTGATAAACAAGACTGAGCAAACATACTTTTGCCAATGGAAGAAGATGGTGCAACAGAAGATAGCAGGAGTCGAGAATCCTTTGAACTAGGCCAATGAACAAGTAGACTCCGCCTTCCAAATGCATCTCTACCGAACCATATTGTCTTTGAACTCTCCTGCATGTGGCAATTCAAGCTAATATTTAAATACCACAAGCCAGAAAGGAGTCAGACACATCCTATAGAATGGAACTTACCACTCAAAGTTACCTGCCAATAAATTAGTGCCCAAGGTCCCCTAATCGTTGATAGAAGTTCAGGAACAGAGGTTTTCCCATTCCCGCTACAAAATGCACTTGGTTGTTGACATCTGCAGGTGCAACAGTTTCTCAGGGACTCCATAAGAACTTCAGTATCATTGCTTTCACGATCGACTTCGATTCCTCCAAATATTTCTCCTATAATGTACAAAAACAATGTTAGAAAAAAACTTGTAATGCCTATAGAGGGTCTAAGTATAATCTCGATAACATGCCCCGACTGTGAACACTGAAAATCAGAAGTATCAAAACGCTAAAAAAAGGACTGAAATAAAAAGTCCAGAGTCGAGCCAAATGAAGTGTAAGATGAATTCAGCAACTTGATTCATTCAACAGCCAACACAAAGTGCAAACTTTAACACGACTGAATTCAAATTAATTGAGAACAACACAGAATGATCACATGATAAAAACTTACTATGTAAACCATAAAAGATCAGTAACCATACCATTGTAAACAAGAATATTGCCATATTTGTCCACCAAAGGTTGAGTAACAGGATTGATTCCTCTCAGCTGTAATGTAGCACCAATAAAGTGCAATCATCCAGATAGAGCAACAAAATCTACGCCTGACAGTCGTTCCAATACATCTCCTCCCCTAATAAGAAGACCCTGCTTTGCTCCTGCTCAGAAACAAAAAAGGAGACGTCAAACACAAGCTTTAACTCAATAAGAGAGCCAGACAACAAAGATGATGTTGCACGAGTCCTGCTGCTGCTCAGCTCTGGTACAATAAGACACACAGTTACATACTTGTTTCCCAGAAGAAACCGTCCACTGCTAAGTGTAATTTTATCCCTCAAGCCAAGTTCCTTGTACCGTTGATCCCTTTCCTGCCAGCAAAAAAACATCTCACAGATAAATGACTCGTGAAAAAAATGACACAAGCAATGAATAATGAACATAGCATAAATCAATCCCATCTACATTGGTTAAAAGTGCAAACAAATGGGAATGCTCACAAGGGTGACAGTGTTATACTTGGGGAACTAATGAGTATATGTCCCAAGTAAGATCCAGTTTAAACCAAGGGTCCTGCAGAGATGCATTGAGATAGTTACAATCAGGTGCCCAACCTAACTGGGCAACCAAGCATCAAACTTCATCAATGACCCAAAGCTTCAAAAATTGGACGGAGGGAGTATCATTGTTACAAATTCAAATGAAGGAAAAGCATGAAAAAGAAAACAATATACTCGTAAATGTTAAGATATAAAGATTACTCTTGGACGTCTTGTGAATCCCATGCTAAATCAGTTTTGGGTGGTAAGACACAATTAGTTTCCAAGTCGTAGACCCACCGAGATTATTGACTGTAATAAAAATCACCCAAACCCAAAAAATAAAAATCTATAAATTGGAAGAGATAAAGAAATGATTTAAAAATTGAGAAAACATACTCGTGTAGACAATAGAGATTGAGGAGAGCAAATGTGGCGTGGGTGCAAGCCCAACCACCGGAGACGACAACTAGGGCTAGAAGCTGCAACAAAGATGGTAGTAAATTAGGGCATCGCCGGCGACAACGACAGAGATAGAGGGGAGGGAGACGGAGATAGAGGGGAGGAACGGAGAAGGAAACAATTGAGGAAGGAGCTTACCGTTCGCCGTCTGCAAGGATGGAGCGGCAGGAACCCTAGATCGGCGGCGCTGAAGGAAGACGAAGAGGAAGAGGAACCGTGGCTGTGAATGAATGAGGGAAGAAAAGAAGGGTTTCAGTCGTGGAATGAGAGTGGGAAAGGGAATGGTTTTCTAAATGGTTAATTTAATATTTTTTTTTAATATTACCTATTCCGCGACGGCAAAGGCAGTCACCTTTAAAAAAAATTAAAAATTCAATTTTAAAATTATTTAATTTAATATTTTTGTAAAACGCGATTGCTAAAGCCATCGCCTTTGATAAAAATTAGAATTTCCCGTTCCCGCCCGGACTACGTTGTTGGCGCTAGAGGGAAAAACATATAATGTGATGGCATCCGTGACTGCTTTGCCATCACGCTAGCCTACTGTGACTGCACTAAATGCAGTCACAAAGGCCGTCTCCTTATATACTCAAACGTGACTGCTTTTTTTGCCATCGCCAAAAGCAATCGCGAAAGACCAGTTTTCTTGTAGTGGAATATATGATCTACAATTAGGGTTTAGGGTTTAGGGTATATCATATATATGACATTTTAGTATATGATTTAGCATTTAGGGTATGGAATATATGATTTAGGATTTAGGATATGTAGTATATGGGTTAAACTGTTAAAGTATAGATTAGGGTTTAGGGTATGGAGTATATGATCTACAATTAGGGTTTAGGGTTTAGGGTATTGTATATATATGACATTTTAGTAAATGATTTAGCATTTAGGGTATAGAATATATGATTTAGAATTTAGGATATGTGGTATATGGGTTAAGAGAAAATTATGTCCTAGTCCCTTAATATAACATAATCTACATCCTAAGACAATGATTTATCATATTTACCTCCTAATCCTACACCATAAAATAACTAACCATATAATCCCTCTAAAAATAAATAAAAATCTCACCACACTCAAATTACACCCACATTTCCCTCTACACAAATAAAACCCACCTTTTCTCTCACACACGTCATTCTCTCTCTTTCACTTTCTCTCTCTACCTTCAATCTCTCCGATCACCCTCTGACAACCCCTCCCACCTCCGCCTCCCTCTTCCCTTCCTCCACACCTCCGACCACCCCACCCCTCAATCATGCTTTGCCAACTTCGGCGACACCCTCTCATTCCCAACTCCGGTGAACCCCTTCCCTCTCTCTCCAGCGACCGTCTCCCTCCCAAACTTCAGCGAATATCTCCCTCCTCAACTTTGGCATTTGTCTACCCCACCTCAGTTCACCTTCTTCCTTAGCACCTCCGACCACACACAACACACCTTATTCCGACCACCTCGCTGACCATCTTCTCCACGCCGGCGACACTTCTCCGATCTTCCTCCATTTGAGCTTGCAGTTGCCATAGATCCATCAGATCTGGTTTGTTTTCTCTAATTTACTCCGAGATCTAGCCTTTCAACATTTTCCTCTTCTCCGGCCAACATCTCCCTCATCTCCGGCCAAGCTCCATCGCCGGCCATGTTTTATATCACCGGAGTCTCGCCGATAACAGAGAGAAGATAGAGGTGTGTGTGTGTATGCAATGGAAAGAGAGACTCATTTCTTGCTGTTACATCTTTCAAATTCTCTGGTAGAACAGGTTGAGCAGACGACCCACCAAATCAATCAATGGCGTTGAACAATGGACTTCGATCCTGCGCTTCCAGGTTGATCAATTATGTCGATTTATCTCTTTCCAAGTCAGTACACAGAGAGACATTCATACGACTGGAGTGAAGAGAATGGGAGGCCATGGTGGTCATGATGAACCATTTTACCTTCATGCAAAGCATATGTACAACTTAGACAGGATGAAACATCAAGCTCTCAAGATGTCTCTTGGTGTCTTCACAGCTTCAGCATTGGAGTTGGGGTCCCAATTTATGCTATCATCTTCCAGCAAAAGAAGACTGCTTCTGGTTAATTTCCTTCTTTCTTACCATCTCTGTTCCATATTTCTCTGCTCTAATAAGACAAACAAAAGAAGACTACTATGAATTGGAATTACCTTGCCTTATAGTGAACTGCATAGTTATGCCAATATTTAAGAAAAAGATTTTACAGTTTCCATTGAAAAAAAAAAGTGTGTGTATGCAATGGTGACTATTTTATGAGGTTGATTTTTGAGGTTTCTACATTGTTCTCTAATGTTATTACTGCCTTAGGTTTGCCAATTGTCCTGATTTTCGCAGTCTTATTTTACCATGACAAGATGAATAGAGCGAAGGTAATTTCATTATTGTTGGCAATATGCGGATCTGCTTCTTACATTTATCAACATTATCTCGATGAGTTGTAGTCCAAGAAGAACGTAAAAGAAGTTTCATTTGAAGAAAAAGCTTAGCTTAGTAGACAAAGAACTAAGCGTTGCATTCCCAATTTGTAATAAAAATGCACTTGTCTTTAATATTTGTTCAGATCTCTGAAATATTAGACTTTATATATCTCTTCTTTTTTTTCAGATTTGGACCTATTCAGTCAAAAAAAGTGAAATAAGTCAACTCCAATCCATTGAATTAGTTCATTAAGAATTAAGAGTATAATCGTCTTTTTGAGCCATTTCCATCGGCAGCAGAAACCACCCATATATGAGATATTAAATCGGGATTGTTGATAAAACTAGATTGTTATTGGTCGCCGGAGTTGAATCGTGTTCTTAGTAGTTTAGTTGACAACTGAGAACTTACCGATAAGTTCTCAGTTGTTTATTTGCCGAAGTTGGTAATCGCCGAAGTTGATTGTGTTCTTAGTAGTTTAGTTGATAACTGAGAACTTACTGATAAATTTTTAGTTGTTTGGTTGTCGGAGTTGGTGATCATTGGAGTTGATCGTGTTCTTAGTGGAGACAGCTGAGAACTTACTGATAAGTTAAGTTATCATTTGTTTGGCCGCCGAATAGGTCGCCGAAGTTGATAGTGTTCTTATTTGTTTAGTTGAGAACTGAGAACTTACTGATAAGATCTCAGTTGTTTGGTTGCCAGATTAGGTGATCGTTGGAGTTGATCGTGTTCTTAGTAGTTTAGTTGATAACTAAGAACTTACTGATAAATTAAGTTCTCAATTGTTTGGTCACCGGAGTTGGTGGTCGCCAGAGGTAATTGTGTTTCTAGTAGTTTAGTTGACAACTGAGAACTTACTAACAAGTTAAGTTCTCAGTTGTTTGGCCGTCGGAGTTAGTGGTCGTCGGAGTTGGTGGTCGCTGGAGTTGGTAGTCGCCGGAGTTAATTGTGTTCTTAGTAGTTTAGTTGACAACTGAGAACTTACTAATAAGTTAAGTTCTCAGTTGTTTGGTCACCGGAGTTGGTGGGAGTTGGTGGTCGCCGGAGTTGGTAGTCGCCGGAGTTAATTGTGTTCTTAGTAGTTTAGTTGACAAATGAGAACTTACTGATAAGTTAAGTTCTCAGTTGTTTGGTCGCCGAAGTTGGTGATCGCCGAAGTTAATTGTGTTCTTAGTAGTTTAGTTGACAACTGAGAACTTACTGATAAGTTAAGTTCTCAGTTGTTTGGTCACCGAAGAGGTTGCCGGAGTTGGTGGTCGTCGAAGTTGATCCTGTTCTTAGTAGTTTGCCGGAGAGGTCGCCGGAGTTGGTGGTCGCCGGAGTTGATCGTGTTCTTAGTAGTTTAGTTGACAACTGAGAACTTACTGATAAGTTAAGTTCTCAGTTGTTTGGTCGCCGGAGTTGGTGGTTGCCGGAGTTAATTGTGTTCTTAGTAGTTTAGTTGACAACTGAGAACTTACTGATAAGTTAAGTTCTCAGTTGTTTGGTCGCGCAAAAAAAAAAAAAAAAGTCACCGGAAAAAGTCGCCGAAAATGGTCGCCGGAGTTGTTGACCGGAGAAGATGGGGAGGGGGTGACCTAAGGTGAGGGTGGTTAGAGAGAAATTAAATTGTTAAAGAGAAAGGACTTAGTGAAATGATAAGAGGGTGAACTTAGTAAAATGTTGAGAGGGTGTAATTATTAAGCTAGGGATTATATGGTTAAGCAAAATACAACTTGTGCTATGAGGTAGTTTGGTTAAAGTATAGATTAGGGTTTAGGGTATGGAGTATATGATCTACAATTAGGGTTTAGGGTTTAGGGTATAGCATATATATGACATTTTAGTATATGATTTAACATTTAGGGTATGTAATATATGATTTAGAATTTAGGATATGTGGTATATGGGTTAAACTGTTAAAGTATAGATTAGGGTTTAGGGTATGGAGTATCTATAATACAATACACAAAGCAAATAACTACCTCTTAACCTAGGTATAAGTGGTGGCTGTGATTTAATCTTGAAAATCTGATCCGATGGCTGATATTCCTTTTTCCTACCACGATCTCTTCTCTCAGTTACGCGTTAAAATCCATAACTCCCCCAATATCAGTCGACACGTAGACGCTCCCCTTCCTCCTCATCGACAATCCCTCCTTCATCAGCGCCGCCACCACTGAGTGTGGGTGTTTTACCCCTCCCTTACCCCACGACCTCATTCCTCCTGTCCCCTCCCTCTCGCTATTCTTCTGAATCTCACAGCCCACTCACGGCAGCAGGTACCGGCGGTTATGTCCTCTCTTCCCAAATCTGTAACTCACAACCAGATCATTTCACCACACTAGGAAGAGAAACCCCTCCACGGCTAACATTGTCAATTGTGTTCCCTGAATAGAGGTTTGAATTCTTCTTAATCCCCCTACTTCTCCATTGATTTCCAATCTCTCACATTCCTCACCTGCGTCGCTCTCACTCTCAAAGTCTATTAGGGTTAAAGAAAGGTAATTGATCAATTTCTCTCTCTCTCTCTTTTTCTGTACATACTGTATGTGTCTATCTATTTCTTGGTTAAATTTATTTCTTGTGTTAATTTTATCATGTTCACGTTTGACACCTCAATCTACAATTGGATGTTATGTAATTTTCCAATCAAAGTGCAGTCAGTTGTCTTTCTTTCTTTTCTCTCTCTGGCAAGGTTGAATTTAATGTGAGTTGTTTTTGTTTTTTTAAATAATCCATGGACATTATTTTCTTGAATTATCAGAGTTTTTGGAATTGTTCAATAAATAAATATAATCCATGGATAGTATTTTCTTGAATTATCAGAGTTATTGGAATTGTTCAATAAATGAATGTCTAAAAAAAATTCAGATTTACTCTTGGTCAAGAGTAATTTTCTATTTTCTATTTTTTTTTTTGATATTCATTATGAGATGGAATAGTATTAGTTGTGATACCCAGATGTTTTTTCGATATTCTTTCGTCAAAAGCTTTGTGAGTTGTGCTTCCTACAATTATAATCTCATTTTTTTCAAAGGGCCAAATCTTTGTAGCTTACTGGAATTATCTTAGAAAAACCTGTGTATCTGCTGATGAAGACACCAGAACAATAAATTTTCTTTTACAACTAATTGTTGGTTCCATTTCCATTGCAGCTTGGTAACTGCAAGTCCTTTGAGCGTTTGTTTGCTTCAAGTTATTCTATACATAGATCTCGACATGCAAAGGTAAAATATATAAATTTCTATTACCTTCTTTTAGTTATGTTTATGTTTGGTTTTCAGTTTTCTATTTCCCAAATTGAAAGTTTTTTTTAAATCATTATTATTACTCTTGATCTCCCTCTAAATCTCTTGAATTGGGTTTTGCAATCTTTGAGGCAATGTAAAAATTTAGACAATTGAAACAAATTTAATTCTTGACATTGTTGTTGATTTTTGTTGATTGACTGTTTGAGCTGAATATGGTCGGGCTATTACATTCTATCATTTTTATAAATTGTGCTGCAACTCCAGTTGGGAATTTTCCCTCTTTTTCGTAGGTAATGCATAGATCAAATTAGAGCGTAGTTCAATATGATGTGTAATTTCATCGTTTCAATACTTGAACTTGGGAAATATTTCTCTACGTATGCATTTGTAATAAGAGGAAAGTGAGGCAAATTGTGTGCGTAGTCAAAGAAGAGTGATACTGCTGGGTATTTGTGTGTGTGCGAAATAAGACTACACATTGGGATTTATATGTCGTTATGTTTGTGTCTTTCTACTGAAAGGAAAGGGACACAATGCTCAGGTAGGGATAATTTAGGTGTTTATTTGGTTTTGAACTACAAATATCTAGGTTGGGGTACTAGCCTTTATTGTTAAGAAGCTGTACTGAATGGATAAAGAGGAGTACACATGATGAGATTAAGGAGTGATTTTAAGTTTGTTCAAGTAATGGGAACATCTTTAGGGAACGGAATGAGTAGGATTGAACAATTGTTTTGCGAATTTTTTTGTGTACTCATCACTGAATAGTTCTAAGAGAGAACATAAAAATTAGATGATGTAGTGGGGCTAAAGCTAAATAAAGGTAGACTACATAATGGACTACGTTTAGTAACCAAGATATTATGCATAATGTTTTTTTTTGCAATAACTGTTAGAGGAAACAAATTAGATCAAATAACGGGACACAATCTTTCCCTAATTTAGTTGGAGAATTAGGGCCTAGCTACTGGCGCTTAGGACCACCAGTGATGTGTGAGGGGGAGAAACAATGAAAATGAAAAAGAACATTTACCCCCCTTACCCCCATATTCACTGCTATGGTTTTCCTTCTCTCCATTTTACTACATGATGCAACGCCCAATTTACAAAGAAAACCAACATGTTTTTTTTTCTTTTCTGATTTGGTTTTTGAGATATTTACTGTGTACACCCTCTGTCCCAATTTATATTTAAAAAAAGTGGGTCAAGTATTAAGGATATGAATGTTTTATTATAAAATGTAGAAAGCGAGGTAGAGTGTTGTGAATATAGAAAATTGGTAAAAGAGAGAGTGGGGTAGGAAATTGTTAGTGGTTAGTTGTTGTGAGTGTGATATGTGAGGCCCATTGAATAAAGATGATCCAACTCCAGCATGAGAAAGAATGTCTCAATATTTCTTACTCAACTCCTACATTTTGAACACGGACAACATCAAGTTACATGGTTTTGAAGACCCATACATTGCTATTGATTGGATAATATATTGAAGTCTGTTTTTAGTTTTAGTGCCTCTTTTAGGATGCTCTTTATTTATTTTCACATTGTGTTCCAAATTTTTAATATGCCCTGAAATTTTTTAGTCCTTTTCATTTTGTGTTCCAAACTCTTAATATCATACACTTTTGTACGTCACCACGGGGTGGGGTACTGACACGTGCATACTTACAATACACAATGCTTTTAACCACCACATAAGTGGTGGCTGAGATTAAAATTTGAAAAAGACAGAGTGGCTAAGATTGATTTTGAGGAAAAAAACTGCCCATGGAAAACTGACTACGGAAACTGCTATATTCCACTCTTCCCTTCCCCTTCCCCCTCCCCTCCCCTTCCCCAGTCATTGTAGATCAGTTGAAGAGAAGAGTCCTCCAATGGGGGTTTTCATATGGCAAAAAAATTATTGAAATCCAGGTTATTATCCATCTTTCTCTTACCCAATTCATATTTTCTATTATGCCTAACCCTTTGACAACTCTCTCTTGCAGAACCTAAACAATTTTTGCTGTTTGTCTACAATCAGCAAGCCATTTGGTTCCCTGTGAAAGAAACAATTATGGTGAAGAAAGATGGATTTTGGTTTGCAATTTTTTTAAAGCAGTCTCACTCTTTTTTCCAGCTTTTATTTCTTTATAATATTTGCCTTTATATTTTATTTTAATTATGATGTAGGCATTTAGGCTTGATTCTGATGTTGATTTTTGTTCCATCCAATTTAATGGATTATTTTCTTTTACTTTTAGTTTCGATTTTGATCTTGATGGTTATGTTAGTAGTGGTGCT
>JAFEMH010006128.1:0-42500 GCA_022495995.1 Adenophora triphylla var. japonica | reverse complement strand
GCAGCAGCATTAGGAGCAGGATCGGTTGAAGGGTCCTTTGACTGATCATCCTTCTCCTTAGATGGTGTAGCTGACGAAATTGCAATCGGTTTCAATTTAAATCTCTTAGCTTCCCTAGCTTCCTTCTCTTCCTTTCTTCTCTCTTCCTTTTCTTCTTTTCAGACTTTCCAGACCGATCAGTAGCAAGCTTCATCAGAATCTCATTTTGGGCTCTAACCTTGACCAGCTCTGTTTGGGAATCTCTGAGTTGAGCAGTCAGGTAACTAATTTTCTGATTGGCTTTCTTCAACTCTTCTGTGGCTTCAACCAGGTTTGTTTGGACTGCTATGGCTTCATCACATAATTGCTTGTTTGTATTTGTTGAGTTGGTCAGCTCCTTAACAATATCAATTATTGTAACATCCTTTTCATTTTATTTTTCAACAAAATTGCCAATAACTTTGGCAAACCCAGTTTCAACTCTTGTCATTCTTCTTCCTTCCTCCTCCTGATTGGACTTAGAAAGATCATTAACCAGTGCATCATTCACTCCACTAAATCATTCACAATAGTTGGTTTACAGAGATCATCTTCTAAATCATCAACTGATGGCACTGTTACTTCAGCAAGGAGGGATCAGCAACCGGTGGAAGAGAATACATAATGATAGTATCAGTTGAAGAGACAGGACCGACGGAGAGAGAAGGCTGATCGGTTGAGACAACGGTTAAAGGAGAGAGACCGGTCAGAGTGGGGGCACCGATTGGAAGAGGGACGGTTGAAGCATAGAGACCGGTTGGAATGGCTTGACCGGTGGAAGAGGCTTCCATTTAAATTTCTCCATCATCAGAATTAGAGACAGCCACGACTGGAGTAATAAATCCATTATTGACAAGGCTCAACTCCATGGCACAATCAATCTCTTTAGCCTCCTCAAAATATAAGGCCAACATCTCTGCAGGTTGGACAGCAAAAGGAATGGCTAGCTGCCTTAGCTTAACTAAGTGAGCCAACCTCAACATGTTGATCAGTTGGGAGGCATATTTGATGTTGCTTTGAGGTCTAACACTCCCATCATCTCTTCTTATAGATAACCGAGGCATTTGGGGAATAAAGCCAACCATTTTGGTCACTTCAAAAGTCAAGGCAAAAATGTGCAACTCCAATAGCCTGGTCATACGACCGTTGACAGCCAAATAACGGATAAAAAGATTGTCGGTTTGAAGGGAAGATTCAACCGGTCGAGGTAGTAGTTGAACCATTTGACCGGCAATCTTGATTGAGCCTGACTGAGCTTGCTGAGAAGAGATATAAGATAGCCGTTTGGCAGGGAAATCCAGGACCAGTTGTTGCTCAGCCTTTTCAGTAATAAACTTAGCATTTCTAGGAGTAGCAGCTATTTTCTTCAACCTTAAGATTTGGGGAGTTTGAAATCTCAAGCTGGTTTCACCTGGTCCCTTAGTGTTGGTTTGGTGAGGAGGTGTATCAACTGGAGGAGCACCCACTTTCATTCTTTCAACCACATCCATAAAAGTTTGCATTCTGTCATGTCTCCTTTTGCGTTGAAAATCATCGACTAATGATGGAGGCATGGGGATCGGTTGTAGATGGCTGTAACTGGTGAATTTCTCATGAATATCAAATAAAAATATCCCGTTTGACAATAGGGGAATAGAAGCTCTTGAGGTATAGTAGTTCTTTGTGGACATCAACTCATTCTGGTCCAATGAGAAATCAAAGTCAGCAGGAGGATGAGCAGGATCAAATGGATCATATTCAAAAGGCTTAGGTGCATTAAACTCTATAGCATCATCCTCTTAAAAAATCAGAAAGTATTGGATCCTCCTCCTCAAAAATTGGGTCAATGTCTTCAACAGATTTACCCTTCAGCTAGGCACTAGCTTGACTGACAAGAAGACTGACTTGAATGGCAGCTTGAGCAGATGACCGTTGAAGGTCCAATTCACTTTCATATAAACTCTTGGCCATAAGCTCTTGCAGTTGAATATCATGAGCAGCATCAAGCTTCTCCTCCTCAACCAGTTCAGCAGATGCATTGGTTGAGGGCATCTCAACTAGTTGTTTAACCAGTGAGGCAGCAGACAAAACATCTCCTCCTCCTAGGCTCGTAACTGGTGATGTATCGGTTAAACCTCCTCCTAATATCCTAACTGGTATCGTCAGTTGAGGAGTCACAAAATCCATGTTCCTATGTTCATCAGGGCCACTAGAGCTGGAACTAGAGCAAGAATGCTCACTATCATCACCCATACCAGCATCATCACCATCACCATCCTTGAATAAATCCTTTATCTCTTCATCGGTTGTGGTAGTACACTTATTTTTATTAGAATGGACTGAAGAGAAGAAGTTTGCTAAATTCACATTTCCTATGTCTTGCAATTCTCTATCTACTTCCAACATATTTTCAATTAGGTCCACGATATCTCTGATCAACTGATTCCTTCTATGCCCCAAAGAGATAGGCTCAGCATCAAAATGAAGTAGTAAATCATCAGGCAGTTCATATCTCCCCAACTTATAGGGGTCAGATTCCTTCAATGTGTCTTGTACTTCATACAACAACATTGCAAAATCAGTCCACACAGCATGAACCTTCATATCCTGAAGCAACCGATCATGAGAAAGGTAGATGGCATTCCACAAATTGGGAAGCAAGTCACAGTACCGATTGTAGAGTCTCAAAAGATACTGCTTGGATAGGGAGGCATCAAACTTGCTTAATTGGCAGTATTTGCTAAAGTAGATGCCTTTCTCCTCACGAGTGTTCTCAAAATCAACATATTTGTACACATCACCAGCAGGAACATAATCTTTAGGTATCTCATGGAATTGGGGTAGTTTTCTATGGAATGGGGGTAGATGATCAATGGGGTGAACCCAGTTGGGTAAAGGAATAAGCTTGTCTTGAACAGCCCAAGGGTTATTGTAGAAGATGTGGAAGGTTGGGATTCTAATCATTTGACACTTCCTAACAGATGGGTTTGAGGCATGATCGATTATAGGAACCTCACCAGTTAGAAAATTGTGAGAGAACAACTGTTTAGGGATGAAGGGAACAAAGTTTGCAATATCTGACTCTATCAGCTTCTTTTTTCTGCATTTTCCTTGTCTAGCTGAGTGGGGGATTTTTGGATAGGTTTGGATTTGGGTAAGGAGGATGAGGTAAAAGGGGCAGGAAAATTTTAGAATTGGGGTAGGACAGCTTGCTTTCTTGCTGTTTTCTTGGGTCTGACTGTAGGGAAGGTAGAAGGAGATGTCGGTTGAGGGGCTGTAATTGGCTTGGATGTGCTGACCGATGGGGCATCGGTTGCCTTCCTCTTGACCGGTAAAGTAGGAGCCGGTTGAGAAGACTCAGGCTCAACAAATTTCTTCACCTTTGGCTTATAAGGATTCTTCTTCTTCTCAACCAGTTAAGCACCAATTGAGGCTTCACCGGTTGAGGTAGTAGCCTACTTTGAGATTTTTTCCCAGTCAACTTTATCAAAAGTTTTTACCTATAACTGAGGGTAAGATGGCTGAACAGCAGAAGCAGCAAGAATTACAGAGTTTTTCCTCAACACTCTGCTGATGAAGAGATAATGGCATAGCCTAGCCTTGTTTGCTCTTGCAAGAGGCTTCTCATTGTGAAATTTATTGAAGGCAATCACAATAACATTATAGATGATTGTACACCAGTTAAACTCCTTCAGTAGGATGGCAGCCATGGCTTCAAATTGGATCATGGTGATACAATGATGTGATCCAGACCGGCATATAATGCATCGATCAACAATCTCAGCAAGGTCATAGTTTAAAGGGTCCAAGTCATCTTTCTTGCTACCCTTACCGGTTATGAAGGGCTCATCACCTTTGATTTGAGCTCATGCCAACTTCATATTCTTCATGGACACGGTTGAGGGATCGGTTGAGGAAATGGTAGGGAAGGCTTCAACAATGGAGGCTGGGGAAAAGGTGACAGGCACACCAGCAACCGAAGTAATAATTAAAGGCACTTCACCAGGCTTGGCATTCTCATCATTAGACCCATTTGAAATTACCCGGGATCCGTGCTCCCGCGCATCTCGCACTCGCGCATCGCTATTTTCGGGGAATGTTCGCCCGGATCCGAGAGGTAGCGCATTTGCGCCCCGGCATCTGGCTTTTATTCCCGCTTTGCAGCGTTTTCGGTTGGAGGTGTCTCGCCGTGTTTTGCTTTATAGAGTCGCCACGCCGTTTTTATTATTAAGCCCAAAACATTGAAAAAGGGCATCAGTTTAAAAATAATAATAAACTATTTTTTGTGTGATGAGATTTTGAGTTCGGAGGTCAGATGACTCCTCGGGAAGAGAATATTAGAATCTTAGAGCTCACCCGAGTCGCCTCGTAAAAACGAGTCTTTCGGATACCCCTAATATTCTTTAACTGTTGTGTGTGTGTGTGTGTGCTTTTAAAAATGCATGCTGTGTTGGATGTCTACATTGTACACTGCGTATTGAAATGTATTGAAATAGTGTAGGAAGGAAGCCTTACCAATGTTGGTTCGTGTCTGTCTTCCGCTGGGGAATAGTGTTTGAGGATGGAATGATGTTCGGCACGGACAGGATTGCTTCGGGAGGGGCCGGTTGTATGCGCGGACGAGTTTCGGCGTGAGTTGAGATTGTAGGCTTGCGTTCGGGCAGTTTCGGCGTGCGTTGGGATCGGCAGGGATCACTAGCGCAGGTTCGGCGTGCGTGGGGTGGCGCGAAGTCACTCGGGCAGAGTTTCGGCGTGGTTTGGGATCGCCGGTTTGACTCGGAAAGAGCGGGACGCCTCGGGAAAGACTGTGGCAAGGCCTCGGAGTACCACGAGGGGCCTCGGAGTACCTCGAGAGTGCCTCGTGGCAGCGGGAGCGTCGCGGGAGCGCTTCTGGGAGGCTTCGGGAAGAACCACGAGGGGGCTCGGAAGGCCTCGGAAGGATCCGAAAGGGGCGGGATTGCCCGAGAAGGGTCTTAGAGGGGAGCTGAAGGCTAAGGGAGGAAGAGAGAAGAGGGAGGTGTGAAAAATGAGGGAGGGGGAGCCCTCTATTTTTAGTAGGAGAAATTTGCAAAGAGGTCCGTACGGACCTCCCAGGTTATCCAGAATTTTTTTTCCTCGATTTGAGGGAATATGTGATGATGGTGAATATTCTGGAATTATGATGTCCCCTATGCAAAGAGAGTCCGTACGGACCATCTTCGGCATGCAAAGAGGTCCGTACGGACCAACCATGCATGAGGGTAATCATTTTCTCGAGAGATTTGAGGAATATTGTGGACTTTAAGGGGATTCAGTAATTATTAAAGCAAAAGAGGTCCGTACGGACTAGTTATGCTTTTCCAATTTCTGAAAATTCCCAAAAGGTCCTTTTGTCCCTTTTTATCCTGTAAAGGCCCTTCCCTTGGTTTGGTTGAGGGTTTTGAGAGGGTTTTGAGTGCCATAGGTCTTCGAGACCGTGTTTGTGAGTCTCGCGGTGTTTCTGTGTGTTCGGCAGAGGTGATCCGGATTGGGGTACTTAGAAGCCCCTCAACGACGTCACTTTCGGAGGAAGTGGGTCGTTGATAAGATAAGGGTCCTAATCTGGATCGCGTCTTTGGGATAGGAAGTGGCCGAAGTGGAGGTCGGTGGGAGGACGTGGCGGTGTCCCGTTGTGTGACCGTTTAGGTCAATTGGTGACCCCCGTGATAGGATTCCTACGTATCCCTGGCGGGAATCAAGCCTGATCGTAGTTCGTGTGTGGGGTGAGTGTTGTAGTACAAGAGGACGGGAGATGTCCTCTGACTAAGACTCTATGGGTGGACGTGGTGGTGTCCTGGGTGACCGTATAGGTCGATGGCTGGACCCTGTGATAGGATTCCTACGTATCCCTGGCGGGAATCAAGCCTGGCCGTAGTTCAGAGGTCGTGAATTTGTGAGTGTATGTGGGCGTGGTGGTGCCCTGAAGTATCGTGTGACCGCCGAGGTCAGTGGTAAGGACAGGGTGGTATCCTAGGATATGGTGACCGCCGAGGTCAATTGTGAGGACGTGGTGGTGTCCTGAGGTGGAAATTTTACGATTTTCCTAATCGGGTGGTTTAAGGCCTTCCGGGCCGGAGATAGTGATTTGGGAGGTTTATACGGTCTTCCGGACCGAGTGATTTAAAGCCTTCCGGGCTGGAGATAGTAATGTGGGTGGTTTATACGGTCTTCCGGACCGAGTGATTTAAAGCCTTGGATAGTATGAAGATAGTGGTGAAGGCTTGAGTTGCCATGCGTGAGGACTTGCCATGCGTAGGGACTTTGAATCGTCTCTTGCGGTTTGCCATGTGTGAGGACTTTGAATCGTTTCGGCTGCGGTTTGCCATGCGTGAGGACTTTGAATCGTCTTACTGTGGCGGTTTGCCACGCGTGAGGACTTTGAATCGTCTTCGGCTGCGGTGGTGTCATGTATGAAAACTTGAGTCGTCTTCTTACGGCGCGGTTTGCCATGCGTGAGGACTTGAATCGTCTTGTCGTGGTTTGCCATGCGTGAGGACTTTGAATCATCTTCTGTGGTTTGCCATGCGTGAGGACTTTGAATCGTCTTAAGTTTTGCGGTGGTGTCATGTATGAAAACTTGAGTCGTCTTCTGACTGTGGTTGTGGAGGCATGGCTGCCTTGAGCTTTGATTGCGAGAGGTGTAGATGCCTCGTGCTTTTTCCGCTGGGGAGAAGGTTGGACTTACGATGACTGCCGGTGTTTGTCTATTGGGGATCATCGTGGCCCTGTAGGGGCCTTCATGCTGAGAGGGTGACTTCGGGCTTACTTTGATGGCCGGTGTTTGAGTTTGCCAAGGATGATGGCCGGAAGGATGACGGCTCCAGTGATTGCTCCACCATTTGGCGTTTTGGAGGCGTTTCGTGCCTTGGGATTTGTACTCGGAGGTGTTGGCTCCTTCTTGCGCTTGTTTTGCCGTTGAGTGGGCAAGGATGATGGCCGGTGATTGCTCCACCATTTGGCATTTTGGAGGCGTTTCGTGCCTTGGGATTTGTACTCGGAGGTGTTGGCTCCTTCTTGCGCTTGTTTTGCCGTTGAGTGGGCGAAGTCTGGGCTTACGATGATGGCCGGTGTTGGGGATATGTAGCCTTGTACGACTTCCTTTTGACTTGCTGGGGAAGGAGCTCGGGCTTACTTTGATGGCTGGTTCTTGAATTGCCGTTGAGTGTCCGGCTTACATTGTGGCTGGATTGTTGCCGTTAGTGGCGACAGCTTATTGACGGCCGGTTGTTGAATTCGTTAGTGGCAGCTTACATTGACGGTTGTTGAATTGCTCGAGTAGGCGAAGTCCGAACTTACATTGATGGCGGTTCTTGAATTACCGTTGAGTGGGCGAAGTCCGGGCTTACATTGACGGCCGGTTGTTGAATTGTCGTTGAGTAGGCGAAGTCCGGGCTTACATTGATGGCCGGTTCTTGAATTGCCGTTGAGTAGGCGAAGTCCGGGCTTACATTGATGGCCGGTTGTTGAATTGCCGTTGAGTAGGCGAAGTCCAGGCTTACATTGACTTGGCCGGTTGTTGAATTGCCGTTGAGTAGGCGAAGTCAGGGGCTTACATTGACGGCCGGTTGTTGAATTGCCGTTGAGGGCGAAGTCCGGGCTTACATTGACGGTGGTTGAATTGCCGCTGAGTGGCGAGTCCGGGCTACATTGACGGCCGGTTGTTGAATTGCCGTTGAGTGGGCGAAGTCCTGGCCCACATATTGCCGCTGTTGAATTACCGTTGAGTAGGCGAAGTCAGGGCTTACATTGACGGCCGGTTGTTGAATTGCCGCGAGTGGCGAAGTCCGGGCTTACATTGACGGCCGGTTGGTTGAGAGTGACGGCAGGTTGTTGAATTGCCGTTGCATTGAATTGCCGTTGCTTTGGAGGTATGAGTTGATTGCTGTTTTTGATTTAGCAACTTGTCGTTTCTCCATTTTCTTTTGCACTGAGCCTTTTCTGTTTTTTGTCGCAGGTGTGGTTCTACGAGATCTTCCAGTGCTTCCCGTGGGATAGAGATCCTGGGGCTGTAGCAGCGTATCCTGCTATGTTGGGGCCCACGGCGAGGAGAGGAGGAGGACCAGCAGGGGGAAGCTCACCATCGCCTACTGGGATGTGCGGGAGAATTTGGAGAGAGATAGCCCAGAGGTTTGTTTTGTATCCTTGGGCTCGTTATGAGGATGATGATTTCGAGGGCTCCACTGGTGACGGTGCGCCGGGAAGATGCCTTTGGTCCGACTTGTGACGTCATGTACACAGGGGAGCGGGTCTTCGCAAGCATGGCACGAGGTATGCTTCCCACGGCTCAGGGACCCTCCTTTTGGGATGCTTGATTCCGGGATATGGATGTGTTAGATTTTGAGAGGTATTTGGGCGGCGTGAGTGGGTGAGGAGTTTATGTTGTCAGATAGAGAGGAGTATGGAACTTTTGTGAGGAGGAAGTTGAGGATGCCACGAGGTGTTGGCGAGGAGAGGGAGGCTAGTCCGCGGGGGTCCCCCGAGGTTTCGGTGCCCGGGTCGGACTTTACGTATGTTCGTGGGGATTCCTCAAGGAGGAGGGCGTGTCTCGTACATGCCCCCGAGCAGTGCTCTCGCGCCTACCGCGTCGATCCCGATAGACCGGTGAGTGTGCTTACTCTTTTCCATCTTGGCATCCTTTCGTATTTTTCTTTTTGTTGTTGAGTATGACCGTATTGGCCGAGCGTTTCTTTGGCCGCTTGCTGCAGTCCTGGGAGGGCTTTTGACATGCCGACCCGCCGTTACGTGGCGATGCGGTCTTTCGCGAAGAAGATGGCGTCGAAGGCTGTCTTGCGGTCCTCGCGGCGTGTGCCGGCGTGCGAGCCGATGCCTTCGAGGCATTACGTAGATGTTCCTCCACCGAGAGCCGAGCCGGAGCCACAGCAGGAGGGACCTTCGAGGGGCGGCATAGCATGGATGTCGGGACGTCTTTCGGAGCTCTGAGGCCGTTGCCCTTTACCAGCTTCTTTCCTCACAGGATGCGCGGGGTTAGTGATCGTCAGAGCCTTCTTTCTTTGATCCTTTCGCCAGATTTGATCCTTCTGAGTATTTTGAGTACCAACCTCCGGAGGGGGCTCGGTACTCTGATGACGAGGATATGACGGGCGAGTTCACCGGGATGCCCGATTTCTCTCTTGACGATCTTGGCGAGGATGATGATGCCGAGGATTGACTAGGTCCATTTGCTTTCCCTCTTTCCATATCTTCTTTTTTTTCTTTTAGTAACAGACATTAGATGTACCTTAATAAAACACTCGTATTTGCATGGCAAACGCATTTTATTTTAGGATGTAATGTCATTTTTGTGATTCCCGGGAGTTGTCCTAGAAATTGTTGCTATTATTTTTTTTTTGTGCATGCCACGTGAGCTGAGAGTGCGTTTGTGGGTAGTGTATGTTTGCCGGAAATGGCTTTGGCAGTTGTTTGGGCGCTTTGGAACAAGGTCCCGCGAGAACGATGGTTGTTATGTCTTGTTTCTTGGGAAATGGGTCATGATTGCAAGGAGGTCCGTACGGACATACCTAGCATGCAAAGAGGTCCGTACGGACCAGCCTTGCTTTTGGGAAGGAAATAAATGCTTTCCAGTGTCTGGTCCTTCCCCATTTCCCCATTTGCAGCCATTTCGAGCTTTCTTCCCCATTTTCTCTAGGAACCTCCATTTTTGCCATGGATTCTTCGTACGTCCCTAGAATTTTGCCGAGGCTTTCGCAGGAGAGGCAAGCACACTTCCTTGAGCAGCTAAAAATGTGGATGCGGCGCCGTATGAGGCATCAGAGACGGGTTTTCGAGGTAAGGTTTCGTCTTTGCTCAATTTGGTCTTTTAAGGAGTTGGTTCCTGATTGGGAGTTATTGCGGGCTGCCGCGAAGTTCTGGGATGTTAGGAGGCATGTGTATTGTTTCTCCTACAATGAAATGGTGCCCACCTTTGAGGATTTTTGGGCTTTGATTGGAGGACCGAAGGTGGAGGCCATCTCGCTTCCTTTGATTGGTGGTGCTGCGGTGAGCGTGAAGCTTGCAGGCTTTCTTCGTACTTCATTGGAAGAAGTGCAGGGCATGATCCTTGATTCGGGTCATATTGACATTTCTGAGCTGCCGGAGCGGTTCATGGTTGATGATGAGAGTGATGTCTCTTGGGACGCATTTGCCTTGTGCGTGATGGCGACGCTTTTCCTGGTCAGCTCCCTTGGCATTTGCAATGTTGCTTTGCTAGATGTGGTTGGGCACTGCAGAGCTGGAGAGGATATTGTCCCGTTGGTGCTGGGGGAGACTCTTCATGGTATTGACCGTCTGGCGACTGGGGATCGTTTCATGAGAGGGGGAAGCCCCGCTTTGCTTACCTTGTGGCTGCGAGAGAGACTTCAGGCCATGCCCGAGGCTCCGACGTCGTTTAGCCCTTGGTCGTTTGCTCAGCGACCTCTTGTGTTGGATATGGATCAGTCCGCCTGGGAGAGATGGATGGCACGGCTTGGTACGCATCAGATCCATTGGTGGGTTCCCCATTGGAGGATTGAGACTAGGAGGGTCTTTCAGGAAGGGTCCTATGTTGTCAGAGTTCCAGGTTTGTCTTGGTCCTCCTTCTATATTCCGTCGCTTGTTTCCCAGCTGTTTGGGATGAAGCAGAGCCTTTGTTGGGCCGGATGACCTTGCTACTATGGAGATAGCTCCTCTTTGTATGGCGGCTCCAGGTGCTTTCTTGTATTTTACGAGGGTATGGAAGTATTCCGCTTTCCCTCTGTGGTGCTCCTTAGGCGTCGGGAGAGTGTCGTATTGACGACTCGCACTGGCCCGGTATGAGCAGCGTGTTGGGCAGTCCCATGTGGCTTTGGGGAGCAGGCGTGTAGCGATTCTGGGACCGGTTGCCGTAGTAGCTATTGCCTTAGGAGTGCCGAAGCACAGTCCGACCCTCAGGATGTGACGGGAGACACTTTATTTGACTACGAGACCAGAGTTGACCGACTGACGGGGAGAGGTCCTCTTCTACAGACTCGCAGGGAGGAGATCCGAGCCGAAGCACGGGCGAATGAAGCCCTGAGAGCGGCTGGATTGTTTGACTCTACGGGGAGGACCCCTGATCTCGGACTGAGAGACGCAGAGTTGGTTCGCGTTGAGCGAAAGAAGACTCGCCGGGGACGAGGGAAGAAAGGGAAGAATGGCGAGGGGACAAGCGCAGATGGCGCGGAATGACCTCCTAGGTATCCATTCATTGCATTGTAAACACATTATTTGTTAAATGTATTAAGCTGTCTTTTAGCATGTTGTGAACTTGAGAGTAGACCGTGCTTGAACTCATCAAGAAATGTTGTAACCGTTAGTGATTTGTGATTTACTTTTAAAGCTTTGTCGAGACGCAAGATCTCTTGTTTGCCTTTGTTTCTTTTGTGCACCTTGTCGGCGTCCATCTTTGAACTTTTCTGTTGCTTGCGGACTGAAGCAGTCTGGGCCATGACGGCAATCCCCTTTGCTTAGGCTTTGTGCTTGGGAGTTTGGATGATCCCTTGACAAGTCGTTTTGACGGTCATTTCCGTAGCTTCCTTGCCCTTTGTTGGCGTCGGGCTCTTGACCTCAATTTCGCAGCTTCTGTTTGAGCTTTCTTTTTTTTATTTTTTTTGTGAGCCATTGCTTGAGCTCTTTTTTTTTTTTTGTGAGCCCTTGCTCGAGCTCTCTTTTTTTTTTTCGAAGCGCGTGAGGGCGAAGACAAGCCCCTGGCTTGGAAGCAGACATGAGTCAGTCGTTTGATCTTTGAGTGACCCTCGGATGTCCTTTGATGTTGCCGCCGTCGTTTGACTTGGTTAAGGTGACGTTGGGGCATGTTCTTGAAAAGTGCATAGCTTGATGGAGGTCTTGATTGACATTCAAACTTTTGACTTTTTTGTGTATTTTTAGACCGGACCAATTAAGGTTGCCTACGTTCCCCCGGACTAGAGGGCTCAGGTCTGCGTAGTTCGACACTACATGGAGTGCCAAGAGATGCACGATTGTTCTTCTTCGGGCGAAGTATCTGCGAAGTTTGCTTCCGTTATTGGATTCATGAAGGGATTGCCGTCTAGGTCTGTCAGCTTCATGGCACCTCCGGAGAAGATCTTTTGAACCACGAAAGGGCCGATCCATGTGGGTTCCCATTTTCCCAGTGGGTTGGTTCGATTGGGAGGCTTTTCTTTGAGTACAAGGTCACCTTCCCTGATGTCTCGGGACTTGACTTTCTTGTCGAAAGCTCTAGCCATCCTGCTTTGATAGGCTCGGACGTGTTCCATGGCCTTTAGTCGTCGCTCGTCTAGCAGAGCCAATTCGTCATGTCGGCTTGGAGCCATTCAACTTCGTTGATGTCACTTTCCAGCTGGCACTCGGAGTGAGGGAATTTCCGGTTCGATGGGAAGGACTGCTTCCATCCCGTATGTCGGGCGAATGGGGTTTCTCCCGTGGGCATTACGGCGATGTGCGGTAGCCCCAAAGTGCAAGGTGCGGCTTCTCGGGCCAATCTCGTCCTCGGGTGGTCATTTTCGGATGATCCATTCGAAGGTTTTGTTCTTTGCTTCCACGGCGCCGTTTGTTTGTGGCCGGTAGGGAGAAGATTTGTGGCGTGTGATCTTGAATTCGGCCGGCGATGCAGTCGAATTCCCCTTCGAAGTGTGAACCATTGTACGATATGACCTCATTTGGGATGCCGTATCGGCAGATGATGTTTTCCTTGAGGAAATGCGCGACCTTCTTGGAGGTGAGTACCTTGTAGGACTTGGCTTCGACCCATTTGGTGAAGTAGTCGATGGCTACTAAGATGAACTCGTGACCGTTCTTTGCTGGCGGAGCGATTTTTCCGATGACGTCAATTCCCCAAGTGGCAAATGGCCGGGGAGTGTAGTCATGCGGTAGAGATCGTGGGGAGGTAGATGATTGAGGTTGGAGAACCGTTGACACTTGTCGCGGCTTCGGACAAAGTGGATGCAATCGCCTCCATGGAGATCCGTAGTAGCCATCCCGAGAATGATTTGCATCGGGGCTCTGGCGTTCATGTGGGGACCGCAAGCCCCATTGTGGACTTCGTTCATGAACTTGTTTGCCTCTTCTGGTTGATGCGGCGTAGGAGTGGTCCATGGTAGCGTTTCTTATATAGCATGTCCCCGAGGATGACGAAGTGAGAGCGAGGCGTTTTAGGGCCATGATGCTCTTGGTTTTGACCCCTTACGTGTGTGGGCCTTCCTTGTTCATGAAGGTGGTTTCCGTTACGGAGGTATTAGAAGATGCAGTGCTTGTCTTTGGAAATGGCGTCGGACTTGCGTCTCTTTGGCTCTTCGGCAATCTTGCAAATCGTTGTGATTAAAACCTCCTCGCGGCTTGGGCCCGGTTTTCTCTCGTTTGACAACATGCTTAAAGATGTGCTTAATGTATTGTTCGTTTAATGTGTACGCTTCTTTATCAAGTGAATCGTTATTAAGCTGTTTGTGTGTTAGTTAATTTATCGGTTGTTAAAGATGCAATGAGGATACTCGGAAAGATTGAAGCATTCATTAAGAGCATACGGGAATACATTATTGGCAATGAGTTCGTAATCTTCTGGCGTGAGGCCATCAGATGACTCGAGAGACTCAAATTCAAAGATAATGGACTCAGGATGAGTTTTGACACTAGACTCTAGGACTCGAGGGGTCAGACCAAGTTGTTCGATCATGTCCTTTTTCTTTGGCGGTGGGTCGGAGAAGGTGGCCCAGTTATTGAGTGGCAATGAGCTTGATAGGAGACGGGGGTTGAAAGCCTTTTTGTCACCGTTCCCAATCATGGCTATCACAGAAACAAAATCGATCAGGTCTGGCATCTCGATTTCTTCATTGAAGAGCAGGTGGAGCAGTGGCTCGTTCCAAGCATCGTCTGCGGAGTCTTTTGCTTTTGTCTTGGGCATTACTAGCTCGAATGCTGACTCGTCCCGCTTGTTGAAGGCAGGAATGTTGACAGAGAGTTTTTCAAGTTCTTCTGCCAAAGAGGGGGTCTTTTCGAACCAAAATTCGTTGTGAATAGTGGTGGTCATGGATCCCGGTAGAGGCGGTGTATCGAGAAATGCTCTTCGGACGGGATTTGGCTTGAGGCCTGTGAATCTTGCCAGGTTCCGCTGGAGCTTGTCCATGGTTGTCGGCCAGCTTTGTTTGGCGCTGATTAGCTCTGTTCCCTTTCCTGGATCCTCTTCCAAGTTGCCGGCCTTCTTTGTGAAATACTTGGTCATGTCGAAACATGGGGACGAAGATCGGAGATTGCGTGCAAGCCTCTTTTGTTATCTGCGGAGCGTTTTCGTGCAGCTCGCTTGTCCTCCGCAATGTGTTCGGGAGTAGGAGAGTATCCCAAGCCATGGAGAGTATTCTGTTCTTTGATATGGATGATTTGTTGGGTACACTGATGGCGTTTTCCCAAACCGAGCCCCGAGATGTAGTTCATGTGCTTCATCATTTTCATCGGGGGAGGGATCTTGTCCCAAATCAAAGGCATGTCTATGTGGCATACCTGGGCCTTTGGGCTTTCGATGGTGAACCCTGTTAGCATCATGCCATCATCGTCGTGTTTGATCTCTAAGACCGGGACGCCGTTTGTGTCGGTACTTTCGGTGACTACGCTATCACCGTAGATGATGGTTAGATCTGTTCCTTGGATGAACTTTACGCACTGATGGAGAGTGGATGCCACCCCATTGATCTGGTGTAGCCAAGGGCATCCCAAAATGGCAGTGAATGTGATCGGGATGTCGATGACTTGGAAATCCGTCGGGACCATTTGTTTTCCGAACCACAGGTTCAAAGTGGCTATTCCCAAGACTGGGCGGGACGTTGAGTCGTATGCCTTAATTGCCTGAGTTGAGGGCTTTAGATCAGTCACTTTGATCCCTAGCAGATCCATCATTTTGGATGGCATGACGTTCATGGATGATCCCCCATCTACCAAAACCCGTGGGAGACGACGCTCGTCCAGTTGGACTGTTATGTAGAGAGGCTCATTGTGGTCAGCCCCAAATTTTGGAAGGTCGAGCTCTGTGAAAGTGATGATATTCTTTGTAATTAACATTGCCAATCATACGGCTGCTTCATCAGTGTCACCGTGATGGGAACCATGGCACAGGCCAGGCTTTCTTCCAACTTGAGCTTGTGCGGGTAAGATGAAGTGAGTAAGGACCAGAGTGAGATGTTAGCACGAGTGCGCTTGAGCCGTGTTAAGACAGGATCTTCAGCCTTTGGGTCCAAGGTTTCGGCTTCTTTGGCGTAGGGCCCCTTTTCGGTTCGTGGCTCGAGGTATGGCCGGCCTTTTGTCTCGCCCGCGTGGAGGATTCACTTTGGGATTTGACCGGAACGTGTCGAACGTTCACTCGGACTTATGGTTTTGCTTGTCTCTCCTATTTCGTAGTGGGAGGACCACGATTGGAGTAAGGCCGGACCGCACATTTCAATTCGTTCCCTTTGTCATGGCTTTCTACCGAAGCATCAATAGTGGCTTTGAGATCTTCCCAAGACGGGGTTGGATTATACGGACCTTCGGGACTTCGGTGGCGGTGCGGAGCTCGTCCCGGCTGATCATGGAGCGAGACATTGCCATGGCCTTGTGCAGAGCTAGGCTTCTTTGGAGTAGATGACATAGTAGTCAAACTTTCTGAGGGTTCTCCAAGGGTTCCGACTGTGGGATCACCGGATTCATACCTCTTTTTCAGCTTTTGTTGCGAAGATGGCTTCTTCTTTCTTCGAGAACGGCCCTCGTTCATTTCATTACGGAATTCCATTTCCAGGACAAGCACTGTCCCTTGAGACGTCCCACCGAATGTGTCCGTTGTTCGACGGTGGTACCGGGACCTCAGGAGACTGAATGGGCAGGCTTTCCCCCGGGGGTCCTGTGGCCTTATGTCATAACTGCATGGCTCATACGAGGGTAACAAGCTGACTTCTGGGAGACAATGAGAGGCGTTAGAAGCTGCTGGAGCAGTCATGGCTTTGGAAGCCCCAGGTAGTTGGGTGGCTAATGTCCCGAAATGGTGCATAGCATCTTCGATCCAGGCTTGTTGTTCACCTTGGCGTTTCTCAATAGCCATGAGGACCTGCCAAACTTCTTCCAATGTTGGGAAATTTCTCGGGGGTAAGTGTAAGTACCCAAATCTGGCTCATGCCTTCCGGTTAAATTTCCCGGCAATTTCGGTAAGTTTCCCGGTAATTCCCCGGACCTTCCTAGTGTTCCGGAAATATTCCGGAACTGTTCCAAATTGATTATAGGCTGAAAGGGAGCCTTCCCAATTAAGAAACATGTTTTTCTTAATTGGGAGGAGGCTTCTAGAATTTGCCACCTTGCATGGTTCTAGAAATCTTTGAGTCATGAGGGATAATGCCGCACGGCTGCATTAGCTCGAGGTCCCTAGCCGCACGGCTTCATTGGCGATTTCCAGACTGCCTATAAATAGAGCCCTCCTCTACCCATTTTACACACAACAAAATCACCCACAAATACTCATAATACGTGAAGAAACCTCCCAAGAACAGCTGAAAGTTCAAGAAGGTGAAGAAGAAGCTCAAGAAGTCATCTCCCTCCTCCTTGAAGGCCCAAGATCAATCCTCTCCTCCTAGCTTCATCCAAAGAAGAAAAGGAAGCCATTGGTAACCTCGCACGCCCTAACCTTGCATCTTAATTGCTCTATAATTGCTCATTGCATTGCTTTTATCTTGCTTGGGACTTGGTAGATTAAAGATCATATCTTTATATTCTCCCTCCCCCTTTTGCATGCATTAGGCACCATTTGCCTTTAAAAATGTAGTCTTTATCCATAAAGGTGCATCCTTTGCACCTAAAACCCCATTTTTTCCATAAAAAAGTCATCTTTATGCATCCTTTGCATATAAAAATCAAATCTTTTCAATTAAAATGCATCCTTTGCATTCAAAATCCCTTTTCCAAGCATCATTTGCTTTAAAGATCATATCTTTATCCTAGATTAAGCATCTTATGCTTTTCAAAAGATAATCTTCATGCATCCTTTGCATATTCAAACACCAATTTCTTCAAAAATGCATCATTTGCATAAAAATACAATCTTTATGCATCCTTTGCATATTGAATTCCAATTTCTTCATAAAAATGCATCATTTGCATAAAAATTGTGTCTTTATGCATCCTTTGCAATAAAGAACATGTCTTTAAATCAAAATGCATCCTTTGCAACCCAAAAATGTCATCTTTTCATTAAAAATGTCATTTTTTACATGCATTTCCCCATTCCCCCATTAGTAACCTCGGAATGGACCGGTGTAAAAGATCCTATCTTTACATCGTTCCTTCCATAAAGGTTTCATAATCTCTTTAGAAAGGGACACCTTTGAACCCTATATCTCCGATTATCACTTAAGATGAGTACGAAGCACCCATACGAGCTCGACCATCTTAAAGTGTAGGATTGATGGGCTAAGGACCCTCCTTTTCTAAAGAACCTCATCTTTGACTATAAAGAGAGTCATTCTCTCGATCACGCAAGTCCCGAGGTCCAAAAAAGCGATGATCACAAGTCCAAGATGAGGACGGGATCATAATCCCGAATACATAAAATCCAAGAAATCCCGAGCGACAACCAACAAATGGTTTGTACGTCCGGAAGATGACTTGGGACATTCCCTCCCCTTATTTTCAAACACATGCACACAAGAAAGCACGCAAGCAAGCACGATTAATGGGATCTTGGGAGACTTGTTCCGGCAAGGCACCTTGGGTGAACGACGATCCGTTCTTCCCAAGGGGTAACTTAACCTCCGAACCCATAAAAATCTTTTTTTTCAAAGTTTTGAGGAAATCAAAATGGCGTGGTGACTCCGTTTTTCAAATTAAACCGGATGTCTTCAAACTCGCGTGAATCCAACAAACAAAATTTGGGCACACATTCACAGTTTGGCGACTCCGCTGGGGATATCCCAAAGGAGAAAAGCTTTTATTTTTCAAAACAAAAAATCGATACTCGGTATATAGGTGGAAACCACTTGCCCTTCCTGTATACTCCCTGATGTGGGAGTTGGGATAACCGGTGGTTTAACAATCCCACGTACCAGTACCCCTTTTCAAGAAAAAAAAATTTTGAAAATAAAATAAAAGAAAGCTTTTCCCTTTAAGCGGGTTAGACTCCCGTCGCCGATTTCATTAATCGTGCTTGCTTTCTTTACCTTGCATTGCATCATTTGCATCTTGGAATCTGTGCATACTTTGAAACGGGAAACAACCCGAAAAATAGCAAAAGGAGTGGAACCTGGAAAATTGATCCATGCAGTCGTACGGCTCAATCCTCCTTGGATTCTGACCGGGCGACCTCAGTGGCAATTCCATCAGGAAAAATCATGGTTAATCTGGCAGTCCTAGCAGCTTGGGGCTACTCAGCTCCATGAGGCCAGGGCTCCCGAAAATTTACGTGCTTACGTGTTGCATTTTCCCCGTCCCGAAAATCATTCCTTTAAAACACATTCTGAAAATCTCTGTTTTAACTCAAAAAGGAACATTTTTAGGAGACCGCACACTACGCGCACCTGATATATCCTGTACACTTTGCACGCACGTCCTTCAAACCCGAGGGTGGTTCAGTGCGATCACGGACGGCCTTACGATGCTCCCGGCGCGCACGGAATCATCCCAACCTCCCCATGGCAGCCAGTGTCGACCAATGCACAGTCCGTGTCACACGTTTCAAAAAACCGTGACTTTTTGGTTGGTTTTTGGTCTAGTTCGTGTCATATAGCCCAGTTGCATACCTTCGTAAAGGTCAATCCTTAGTTCATAACGGAGGAGGAACTCTGCCAAAATTCTGACAAGGAAAAATTGGCGAGATCTTGATTCCGACATTGACTATTGACCTTGACCTGCACGGAATGCGTAAGAGTCGAGACCGAGTCTTTGCCAACAAATCAAAAGATCTTTCGCTCAAGCGAAGCTCTGCCAAAATTCCGACAAGGAAAAATTGGCAAGATCTTGACCCGGTATTGACTTCGATTCTGACTCACGCCCGGCGTATGCAACGAAGTTCAATGTGACACTGTGTCATCCGGCTTTTGCCGCCCGACCCATGCCTATTATCTTCTCGGACATTACCGAAAGTCAAAACGTCATTCGCTCAAGCAAAATTCTGCCAAAATTCTATCAAGGCAGAAAGACGAGACTTTCTCGGTATTGCCTTGACTATAATCCGCATCGCTCGTGCGTTGAAAGTTTTATGACCCGCTAGACCCGTTAGGAGCGTTCTTTACTCTCGGTCGGTGGGATCCGCGTGCCCTATATGACCCTCGCCCGGGGCTGTCCACCCTGGGAGGTCGAAATACAGGTGGAATACGAGGGGCTTATAGACGTAGTGACGGAACCCACTGATCCAGGATCTAGAGTAGTTACGAAAAAGAAGGGAACCCCCCCTTTTCCAACCAAATAGATATTAATAAAAGACACTGTTTTAAGTAAACTGGAAGATTCTAATTTGCATATTGCCTGAGCCTTGACTAAACACCTACCCCGAGTCTAAACCTTTCCTATCCCTTTCCCTTGCGAGAAAGAAGTGGGTGAGAACTGGGTCGGCGACTTGTTAGCGCAGAATTCTCGGAGCAGGTTCGCGAGAATCCTCGGTTTGGTCGATCCGAGAGTCGAGAATGTCCGATTCGACGAAAACGGCATTGGTTTGGGTAACCGAGATGACTAGGGAAGAAAAGCTAGCCTATAGCCAATCCCCTCCTCCATCCTCATATAATCCATTGCCAAAGACTGTCCCTTTTCGGTCTTCCCCAACATCCCGAGCCGTCGGGAGTCCCGACACCCTTAGCCTTTGCATCCCAGTGGGACTCTTTCCCTCCTTTCGGCCTAATCCAAATCTCCTTACCTGGAATCCCGGTACCACCACGACCTCTCTAATTTCGTCAACGCCTTTGTGAATTTGCCTATCTCTCGGACGGTGGTAGTGAAGAATCGATCGAAACGAGAATAGGAATGGATGGATTTACGGTGATGATGACAGGTTCGGTAGAAGGAATGGACTTGGAGTCGGCGAAGTAAAACCTAAAGGGCAAGATGAGGTAGAAAACCACGAGACTGGAATAGGGGATGAAATCACTTCAAAGTGTATTTGCGGCTGTGTGAAGGCTCGGAAAAGGAAAAGGATGCTAGCTTAGGTGAGGCATTATACGAGTCCTACATCCTAGAGTTCAATACTCCTTACAAAGACTTGGTCGGTGAATGGAGGGATTTAATTGAAGCCCTAGCTGAAAGAGGAAAGTGGGCTCCACCCACCGATCTGGAAAATATAAGCGTCGGCGAAGCCAAACTCTCATCGGGGAGAGTAGACTGCATTACGGTGTTAGTAGTCACTCCACGAGACCTTGTACGAAGAAGAGTGTATGGATGCCACTGGAAAGAGTCTTAAGTCTCGAGGCGACCCCGGTCCCTTTATGTCTTGTGACGACAACGATGTTTTCTTGGTAATTCCCAAGTCGGAGGAGGAGTCCAAGATACCTCTTATATGGCGTCAAGTATCCCGACACCTTTTGCCCTCATTGGTCATCAAAGTCAAGACGAAAGTTCCGCGAGAGTTCTGCGGTGATGCGATGAAGACACGGTCGAAGTGCCGGAAGGAACAATAGAAGAATGGTTAGCCCGAAGCCAAAGCCCGAGAAAACCTTCCCGACGGTGAAGAACGAAACCCGCCATGAGGTTTGACCCGCAGAAATCCTTATTGATGATGGAATTTCCCACTTCGAGAAAATGTTTGGCCAACATCAAAGATGCCGTCGGAAAGTGACCCCTAGAGAAAGAAGGGACATGCTTGACGGTGATGAGGAATGTGATCCCACTCTGTTGAAAAAATTGTTGGACCGGATGAGAAAGCCATTCGCCGGGCTCCAAACCACGAAGGTGATAACTCTGTTGCATGTTGACTTTGAAAAGTTTGAATGAGGCTGTGAAGGCTCTAAACGGAGAAGGTAAAGCCGAAACCAGCCAACCGCTAAGCCAATCGGAGAGTCGAGAACCACGAGAAGGTCGAAAGCCGTTAACTTGGGATCGGGTTCGAGAACAGCCTATGCCTCGGTAGCGCCGTTAATCGGATTAATCGGCGAAATTGGCCATACGCCGGCAGAGCCCGCCTCGACTTTGAAAGAGCTAACGAGAATCCTCCGGTAGGAATAATGACTCGGGAAAATCTAATGTCTATGTGATGACTCGGATGCAGACGGATAGTATTGAGCGGCCTAAGGGTGACAAAAGGAATGCCGTCTCGGAGCCAAAGACAGATAAGAGGCCTTATAAGCCGAAGTAGAAAAACCGGACTCGACAAAGAGGATCCGGTGTTGACTCAGTTGAAGTGTACCCAAGCCAATATCTCCTTGTGGTCCCTATTAACCTCTTCATACCCTCATAAGTTGAAGCTAGAAGAAAGTTTGGCCAAGACCATGGTGCCCATAGATGTCACCCCAGGACGAGGTCGTCCAAATGATTGGAAGTATCCATTACGGAAACATCATTACCTTCACCGACTTGGACACGCCAAAGTATGGGGCTAGTCATAACGAACCTCTTTACATCACAGTCCGAGTTAGAAGAGCGTCGATTGCCACGGGTATTAGTCGATGGAGGGTGCAATGAATGTCTTGCCGGCCAAGATGATGGACTTATTGGACTTGAAGCCAACCGATTTGAAGCCTTCTAGTCGAGACTATTAAAGCCTATGACTCCATTTGCACGGTCGGTTTTGGGGATTGCTACTCTCAAGCGTGGTTCGGAAAAAAGGTCATGGACGTTGATTTTCAAGTGATTGATATTCCGATTTCATTCTTGCTCTCTTGGGACGGCCCTGGATCCATCGGATAAATGGGGTAGCCTCTACTTTGCACCGGTGCGTCAAATTTTAGTCGAATGATGGTACTATCACCACCATTTACGGAGACAGTGTCACGGTAGAAGGAACCAAAGACTTGGAGACATCCCGATATTGGAAATCAAACATGATGACGAAGGGTTGGCATTGACGGGATTCTCTGTAGCTCCTTCCAAAGCACAAGTGTGTTGCACTTTGACCTCACCACTACTTCCGATAAAATCCCTCTGCCATGAGAATGATGAGAAAAATGGGTTATCTTAGGGACTTGGATTGGGTAGAAGACTTCGGGTCGCAATACCATCATCGATGTAAAGGAACAGACTACCGAGATACGGCTTGGGGTACAAACCGAATGGCGAGAAAAGCTAAAGGGGTCCGGCTTCATCCCTACGGTTTATCCCTAACCCATTACTTTACAAAAGGCGGGACACAATACGATAAAAATGATCATCGAGATCTCCTTGCAGAAAACCCTTACGGAAAATCTTGAGAAAATGAGGGAAAGCCATCCAATCCTATTCGAAGAATATTCCTTGACTTGCCGGACATTCCAGGGGATACCACTACCGTTCAGCAGCGAGTATGTCTTCAAAGGGAACTCGGACGGCGTCAAAGAGTCGGCATCCGGGGTAATGGACTTCTCCGCCTTCGAGTTAGCTCTTCCGAAGATCGGCGAATAGAAGGCGCCAATAGTGAAGACAGTGAGTGGGGCTTGCTACGGTTGTTTGATGAAGAAGCACAGATCCCAGATTTGATCGACTTCGGCTCGAGATGATGAGATAGTTGCCGTAATTGGAGATGGTGGTGAAAATCCTTTTGATCCCCGCACTTTGGTAACTAAGACGAGAGATGCCGTTGAAGAATTGGGAGACGTTCTCGGGACCGATAGCCGGCCGACGACGGCAAATGATCGCGAGCTTGGATTGGTACCTCGTCCTTCTCAACCTGGTTGTGTCAAACACCTGTTGTCCATACGGTCGAGTCGGGAATCTTTGAATTCCGAGTCCTCCGAGTCATCAGAAGGCCTCACACTGAGGACTATCAAAATGTAATCAATGTCATCTTTCCCCTTATTTTGAATGAAATGACAGATCTTTACGAGTATCCTCTTATTGCCAACTTAACAAATGATAAATTAACTCAAAACTTAACAACGAGTTAATAATGAATCATTTGAACAAGATGCAAACACACTAAATGAACAATACATTAAAGAAATCTTTAAGCGGGTTTCGAAAAAGAGGAAAACCGGGCCCAAGTGCCGAGGAGGTTTTGACAAGTGTGAACTTGGGTGCTTGTCGAGGAACCTAAAGAGACACGGATCGGAAACTTCTTCCGGGGGTTGAACGGGACGGCGATCGATCTGCTCGGAGAATACGTTGACGTGTTTGCATGGTCATACAGGGATATGCGGGGCTAGACAGGTTCAATAGTAGAGCACAGAATCCCTCTAGCACCAGATGCTAAGCCGGTAAAAGCGAGCGAGGAAGATCAAGCCGAGAATGGTCTCTACGGGTCAAAGAAGAAATTGAGAAGCTACTGCGGGTAGGATTCATCGAGTCATCGAATATCCGACATGGTTATCCAATATTATGACCGTCACCAAGGCCAATGGGAAGGTGCGCTGCTTGTGTGGATTTCGAGATCGAACAAGGCCGGCCCCAAGGACGATTACCCTTTGCCAAACATAGACATCCTGGTGGACTCCACTGCCAACTACAAAGTCAAATCCTTCGTTGATGGCTTTGCGAGCTACAACCAGATCAAGATGGCCGAGGAAGACCAAGAAAAGACGGCCTTCACCACACCGTGGGAACTTGCTTGTTATACGGTGATGCCATTTGGGCTTAAGAACACCGGGGCTACTTACCAAAGGGCGGCGACCGCGCTTTTTCATGACATGATCCACAAGGAGATTGAGGTCTACGTAGACGACATGATAATCCACTCCAAAGGCGAGGACGGGCGGCACTTTGTTGACTGCGGAAGTTCTTTGAGAGGCTGAGACAACATTCCATGAGACTAAACCACTGCCAAATGCACCTTCGGAGTGACAAGGGAAAAGTGCTTGGGTATATGGTCACGGAGCGAGGTATTGAAGTTGACCCCCAAAAGATCAAAGCCATTATGGATATGAGGCCACCTCGGACCCCGGACGAAGTCAAGAGCTTTATGGGAAAAGCGCAATACATCGGCCGTTTCGTCAATCAGTTGACCACTATGTGCGAGCCCATCTTCAAGCTCATGAAGAAGAACGTAGACACGAGAATGGACCGAAGAATGCCGGGATGCTTTTGACGAGATCAAGGCATACTTGGTACATCCTCGGTGCTATGCCCCCACATAGATAGAAACCTCTTACGCTCTATCTCAATCACCGATACGGCGGTTGGGGCTATGCTTGCTCAGAGAAGAAAGACTCTCGGGTAGAGAATGCCATTTACTTTGTCGGCCGGAAGGCTGCGGGGAAGTGAGCTCAATTACTCGGCATGTGAAAAGACACTGTGCGGGAGGCGGAGTGCAGGTAGTCGGCAAGTTAAAGCATTATATGCAAGCCCACCTGTGAATTTGGTCTCAAAAATGGACCCCATCAAGTACATCTTTGATAAGCCTTCCCTCTCGATGCGTCTAGCAAAGTGGTCCTTCTTCTTAGCGAGTACGACATCAACTATGTGACCGAGAAAGGCCATCAAGGGTCAAGCGTTGTCGGACCACTGGCAAACTTCCCGATAATGAGGACAGAGGGCACGAACCCCAATTCCAAGATGAAGGGATCTTTGCGGTCGAGCACGAAAACCGATGGCAATTATTCTTTGACGGAGCCGCTAACAAAAGAGGAAATGGCGTCGGGATGCTGCTTTGGTCGATCCGAAAGATGAGCATACACCCATAGCCCTCAAGTTGAACTTCCCGCCACAAACAATGTTGCCGAGTACGAAGCTTTGCATTCTTTGGTTTGGAAGCCGCCTTAGAAAGAAATGTCAAGGAGCTAGAAGTTTACGGAGACTCGGCCACGATCATAAACCGGGTTTCCAACAAATGGAAGGCGTGGACCCTAATCTGCGGCGGTATCATGCCCATATGGAGGAGTTGGTGGACCGGTTCGGAGAAGTGACCTTCCACTACTTGCCAAGGGAAAAGAACAGATTCGCGAGATGCCTTAGCTACTCTAGCCTCATTGGTAGAGATCCCCGAGGAAAAGCTATAAAACCCTTCCGAGTGGGTAGAAGAGAAGCTGACCTTACATTGTGAAGTAGACACAGGACCCGAGCCTATAAAGGAACCACTGGTACAATCAAATTTACCGGTTCCTCAAAGATGGAGAGTCGGCTTTCGGAGACAAAGAAGGTAGACCGAAAGAAGGTGTCGAGCCAAAAGCCTACAAGCCACGAAAAGGTTGGCCTCCCATTATGTCATTCTAGGAGGTAACTGTACAAGAAGCGGTACCAAGGACCACTCCTCTTGTGCGTCACTCAAGAAAGGGCCAAAGAGTTGATGGCCCGAAGTCCACAATGGTCCCTGCGGTCCTCATATGAATGCCGAGCCACTGATGCAAGTGATCCTCGAGAATGGGTTACTACTTGGATTTCCATGGAAACGGCTGCGTCCAAAGACGTCCGAGCATGCGACAAGTGCCGGCGGTTTGCCAACCTCAACCATCTCCCGCCTCATGACACATGTCTTGCATGACGACTCCTTGGCCATTTGCAACTTGGGGTATTGACGTGATAGGGAAAATAGCCGGCGGGAAGCAATGGGCATGAATTTGTGCTAGTAGCCATCGACTACTTCACTAAGTGGGTAGAGGCAAAGTCCTACAAGGTCCTCACTTCGAGAAAAGTGGCCCAATTCATCAAAGAAAACATAATGTGCGAGATATGGGGTGCCCAACGAGATCATTTCGATAATGGGTCGCACTTTGAAGGGGACTGCGATAGATTCTTTGTCGAGAATTCAGAATCACTCGCCACAAGTCGTCCGTACGGACCTCGAGACTAATGGAGCCGTGGAAGGCTGCTAATAAGACGCTCGAACGGATCATCAGGAAAATGGCCACCCGTGGTCGTGATTGGCCCGAAAAGCCGCACTTGGCACTCTGGGGCTACGAACGTCTGTCGAACGGCTACGGGAGAAACTCCTTTTGCCCTAACCTACGGGATGGAAGCGGTGTTACCGGTGGTGTTGGAAATCCCGTCATTAAGGGTCCTCTGGAAAACAGTGTCAATGAAGTAGAATGGTTGCGTAGCCGGCATGATGAGTTGGCCTGCTTGATGAGAGAAGGCTAAAAGCCATGGAACACACCCGAGCCTACCGAGGCGAATGGCCATAGCGTTTGACAAAAGGTCAAGGCCGAGACATCAAAGAGGGTGACTTAGTGTTTGAAAGTGAAGCCCCCTACCAGAGACAACCCCACAGGAAAATGGGAACCCGTTTGGATCGGCCCTTATGTGGTGCGAAGATACTATCGGGAGGAGCCATGAAGCTTGCGGACATGGACGGCAATCCCTTTGTCCACCCGGTCAGCGGTGATAAGCTCGAGAAGATACTATGTCTAAAAGAAAAATAAAAAAAATATAAAAAAAAATGCAAAAAGAGTAATACCCGGCTAAGTGAAAACCCCAAAAAGGGCGGTCTAGGCAAAAGACAGGGTTGCACATAAAAAAATCTTAGTGCAAAAAGAGTAATGCCCAGCTAGGCTGAAAACCCAAAAAGGGCGGTCTAGGCAAAAAACAGGGCTGCACATAAAAAAAAATAATAGAAAAAAAATAGTTCACCAGAATGAACTACGAAGACCTGAGCCCCTTAGTCTTTCTTGTAAAAGGGGAACGTAGGCAACCATATATGGTTCGGTCTAAACAATAAAAAGGACAATCAAGCTTCCATGAAGTGCGTCCTAAATAATAAAGGGTATTTCAGTTTTCATAAAACGGGTCCCAATCAATAAGACATTTGAATTTCCATGAAATGTGTCTTGATTAATTTCTAAGATAATATTTCTTGTTCATTACAAGTTAAAAACTTCTTGATGAGTTCAAGCACGGTCTACTCTTGACTCTGCTAACCTGCTACAAAGATCTAAAATACAAAAAATGCCTAAATAAACTAATGTGTTTGCAAAATGGCAATAAGGGAATCCTAAGAAAAGATCTGTCAGTCGTCATTCACTGAGTCTTCTTTGGTCTTCTTCCCTTTACCTCGACCCTGTCGAGTTTTCTTTCTTTTCTTTTCTATAATGTCGGTATCCCTCATTCCGATCTCTGGTATCCTCACTGGAGCCTCTATCAAACCCGTGTCAATAAGTGCCCTCTCTACACGAGCACGAGTCCGTACTTCCTCCCTCTGAGCCTCAGTCAAAGGAGCGACCTCAGACAATCTCTTGTATCGAGCCTCCATATCTACGATCGGAGTCACCCGGACCGGTTATGGCGACTCGCCTTAGCCTCGGTCTCCCTCGAGTCCTACTCGAGTCACGGTCGGCCCCAATAAAGTCCGACGTCTCTCCCCCAGAATGGCACGAGTCGCTCCCATTTCCCTCTCGTACCGGTCAAGTAGACGGTGGTCAAGATGGTGCTCTTCCCGCTCCCGAAGATAGCCACAGGTGGGAAAGCGGCATATGTCCAAGCCCTCGAGAAGAATGAGAAGGCTGGTTGGATCTCTCATGTCCAATGGCACCACCTCCATGGTCCGGATGTCCTCCCAATCGCTCGGTGGCTCTGTAATGCCCCAAGCTGCTGGATACCAAGCGGGGAATGTAGAAGGATGACCGGCGAGAACCACGGAACCCTCGCGGCATAAGACTCTGAAATATCCTCCTGAGTGCGCAATTTCCGGTGAGGTATCCACCAACGGATGTCCGAAGTGGATAGCCTAGCCATCATCGGCTCCGGCTACCCTGGTCCTGTTGCCTCGGTGCACCTCTCCGAGAAATCACCCAAGGGTACCGAGTCGGCAAAGCCCACAGGCAAAGCCAGAGCCTCTCCTGCGGCCACAAAGTCGGCACGAGTGGACTCCCGAGACCTCATGAAACGGTCTCCCTAGCCATCCTATCAATGCCATGAAGGGTCTCACCCAAAACCAATGGGACAATGTCCTTCCCGGCCACTGAGTCTCTCACCATGTCCAAGAAGACCACCATGACGGATCCTCACGGACTCGGCGGTGAACAAGAGCGCAAAATATGCGAGAGAATGAAAGCATCCATAGCCACCGTGGTCGCAGCCATAGCCGGAGACCCAAACCTGCCCGGGATATCAGAAAGGTCAATCCTATCCGGGGCTATCATCATCCCCTCAGCCTCTTCCAAAGAAATCTGCAGAAAAGATGCAAGCTTTACCGCTACCGGCACGTCTCCGATCAGCGGAATAGATATAGCCTCAATCTCGGGACCCCCAATCAAGGCTCGGAAGTCTTCATGCGTTGGGACAATCTCGTTGTAGGAAAAGAAGTAAACGTGTCTCCGGACGTCCCAAAACCTTCTGCTTTGCTCTCAAAAGGTCCCAATCGGGCGGGAGATCCCTCAAATGCCATAAAGACTTGATCTTGAAGGAAGAATCAAGCAGTCCCTTGTGAGATTGGAAGTTATGCTTCACCCAAGATTGAAGATCGGACAGAAAATGGTCTCGCTTCCCCCTTTGCAATCTGACGGGTTTCTCCATCGCAAAATGACCAAAGATGGTGTCTTTAAGTCCAAAATGTGCTCTGGGAACAATTGGGACAAGTCTAGAGTGAAAATGAAATAAAATGGCCAAGCCTTGCTTTTATTCAGAAAATGACCAGTTCGAGACAGTGCAGGCCGCACGGCTTCATTTGCCCTCTGGACGAAACCGCACGGCTACATTAGCCATCTGCAGAAAAAATCTGCAGCAACCAAGTTGCTGCCCAAGGGAGTTTTCACCCCACTTTTTCAACCAAAACCTGTACAAAAACATGTCCAGAAGTCATTCAAGAATTTATATACCATTATAAATCATTTTGGCCCAGTTTCAGCCCCAATTCCAAGCAAAAAGCTGCCCCGAGGCTCAGATAATATGCAAATTTAAAAAGGATAAATTAGAAAAGTAAATAAAGCATTACTACAATGTCTTCGCCCCATCGGCGCCCAAATAAAGCAAAAAATAAACAAAGTGTGCATCAAATGTGTCCATTGTTTGTTTTGTTCCTAAATCCACTCTAGAGACCTCCTAGGCCTCCGATTCTTCCTCTTCCTCATCACTACTCAGCTCGTAGACGCTAGCCTCCCTCATCAAGTCCTCCTGGTCGCTCACATCAGACAAATGGACATTATCGTGCCCGTACTCAGCCAGCTGCTCCAGGATGTCAGCGTTGGGTCCCCGCCCCCGAGGCATGGCACTAGAAGAGTACTCCGAGGCCGATGAGGTAGACGTTGTGCCCCCGACATGCCGTCTCTTGTGCCCGGGCTCCTGTGCATCCGCTGCCGCCTTTGAAGCGCGAGCCGGCTTCCTCGAAGGGACCGGCACATGTCCTTCCGGCCCCGTTCGCACGACCAATCATAAGTGCGAGCTGGAACTGAGAAAAGAAGAGAAAAATCTCGGAAAAAAATCTCGAGAAAATCTCAGAATTGCAAAAAGCAAAGAAAGCCGAAAAAGGGAAAGACCCTAAAAGTATACTTACAGTGTTTGTCGGGCGGCGGGGTATATCTTGGGGCTCCCTAGTGTCGGGGACGGGAATCCTCATCCTCCTCGGAACTCCATGGACCACATAGGACAGGTGTGCGGGAGGGATCGGCGGGTCGGTAGGCTCATCCTCCCCATACCCACTGAGTGACCGCCGGCTTCACTAGCTTACGTGGCGTCCTCGGTCGCTCCACAAACACAGCGTAGGGGGTATCCATGTCAAAGTACTCCTCGGCGGCCACGCTGCACAGTACCTAGCAATCTCATATGCCGGCCAATCCACAGGCCGCGGCATCCGCGCTTTGGAGGATCTGAGGAGTAATGGCGTCCAATGGAGGGACATGGCCATGCTGCCTGGAAACTCGGTCCCCCAAATATATGACATCACATGTCAGCCCAGTAAGCCATCTTCGCTGCCTCATCGCCTCAACGGCCTCTCCCAGCAAGATCTCCGGATACCTGCCCCAAGGGTAGAAGTCCACTCCGTCGTGCCCATCCCTGTTGATGACCGGCCTCACCATCTTGTAATCAAAAGTAATCCGGGTCTTTCCCGTGAACTTATCCCTCGCATCTCCCCTCCAGCGGACCATAGCAGGGAAGATGGTGATATCACTCTGTTGGTTCCACGGAAAGAACCTGATCACCTCACAGAACCAGACCTGCATGTTCAAAACATCAAAAGGGTCATTTCTCTTTCATAAAAGTCTCAAAGGCAGAAAGTGGAAAGAGAAAAGAAAGAGGGACTACCTCAAGAGCAAAGGAAAAGCAGTCCATGGAAGCAAATTTTTATTCCTACTGCATGATCCAAGGAGAAGTACAACTCTGCCAATCCGGCCTCTCCCCAAGAGACCGTCCCTATCCCATCCACATTCTCCAGAGAGTCGAGGAGGCAAGTCATGGCCAGTGTCCCAGAATTAGCAAAAATGGTGACTGATAGCATCAACCATACGAATGCTCTAGCCAGCTGCTGGGCAGTCACATCGCTAACGGCAAAGTCCCGTATGCAGTTCTGGACTGCCACCTCGACATTCCGTGTCTCCATACCCAGTCCCTTGGGAATCAGCTCAAACCCGACCAAATCTCTGAACTCCTCAGCTGTAATGTGATCTCTCCAAGTCACGGGCCTCCCAGTGAACTGTAGACCAGTGATAGCCGTGAAATCAGCGGGAGTCACTGTCAGCTCTCCCCAGCTCAGATGGAAGCTATGGGTAGTGTCCCACCAAAACTCAGATAGGGCCTGGACCAAGCCCTTGCTCTTCGAGGTGATGTGGATCCCCGCCGATAGCCTCGATGAATAAATCTAGGCGGTAGCCCGCACTTGTTGCAGGATTCACCCCATTCTTCTCGAAATCTGGCATCCTCTACCAAAGCCTGACCGCTATCTCAGATGGTCCTCTGGACTTGTTCTCCTGTAAACAAGCACAACAAAGAAGTGTGTCAGTCCTTCATCATTTTCAAAAGCATGCATATATTCAAAAAGTGCACATGTTTTCAAAAGAAAAGCATTCATAAAGTTTTTCTAGCATCATTTGCATCAAAAAAAAAAAGGCGTCTTTCATCACTTGAAACACGTCATGTCAAGTCCCATTGCTTTCCTAAAGCACAAAATCACAATTTTCACAATTCTTTGCACATAAGCATTATTCTTTCAAAAATGGCATGCATGAATCCTTTTCATCTTCCAAAAATCTTGTTTCTCATTGATAATCAAAATTTTGACTTAGTTCTAGCACATGCAAGAACTCCGTCTCACTTTAGACAATTATCATTCTTACTTTATTTTCGAGAAAAAAGTGGGTCATTCCCATTATTTTTGTCAAAATAAATTGCACATGCATGTTCTTAGCCTCATAGGTTCATCGTCAATGTTTCAAAATCATTCAAAAATCCTAGGAAAATCCTAGAAAATTCCTAAAATTCGGGTCAAGCCCTAAATCAATGAAAATTCAATCAAAATCGACGGAATCGAGCCAAATAAGAGCGCTTACCCCAACCGGACGCGGGTTCGTCGATTTGTGCTCTCTTCTCCCCGGATAAAGCTCCGACGGAGGCGTAAGAAAGTCATACTTTCTTTCCGTTCGAACGAGCTCTTTCCTCCTCCTTCTCGCAGCCGCGGAGATGTTTCTTCTTGCTTGCCTCGGTATAGGATTGCCCTCCGGATCCATTCCAATCGATAGAAGCAAAGGAAATTGAAGAATTTTGCAGAAATTCTCTCCCTCTTCTCTCTCTTCCTCGGCAGCTCTTGGGCGGCAATAATGCCCAATGCCCGTTCAAATCTGTTTTAAATAATCTGGAAAAATCAAGCTTCTAGCCGTACGGCTTCTTTTTCTCCATCTCATGCCGGGCGGCCTCATTCGCTCTGAGCAGAAATTACAATTTTGCCCCTGGACTGTCCACTTGGGCATGCAATTCCCGTTATCTTTTAACTGAGATAACGTCCTTTTCAGAAGATGTCCCTTATCTCCTAAGCAATTAAGCTTTATTCCCAGTCGCCTCCGTTAATTCCGTTATAACGGGCACTACAAGAAATAGGACTATTTACGGCAGCCATTTACGGCGGCTGAAACGCGTCCGCCGTAAATGGCTGCCGTATGCTAAAGTTCATCTAAACTTAAGCTACCTCTATCCCGGATAGCGACGTATGCTAAAGTTCTTCTTAACTTTAGATACCTCTATCCCGAGTAGTGAAGTATGCTAAAGTTCATCTAAACTTAAGCTACCTCTATCCCGGATAGTGACTTATGCTAAGTTCTCTAAACTTAGGCTACCTCTATCCCGGATAGTGACGTATGCTCAAGTTCCTCTAAACTTAAGCTACCTCTATCCCGGATAGTGACGTATGCTAAGTTCTCTAAACTTAAGCCACCTCTATCCCAGATAGTGACGTACGCTCAAGTTTCTCTCAACTTTAGCTACCTCTATCTCCTCGATAGTGACGTAAGCTCTAGTTTCCTCAGGTGACAGCCTCCATTAATTGTCAATCAGGTGACAGCCTCCATTAATTGTCAAAACCTTCAAGGATCCTAGACATCGTTCCTAACTATCTAGTGATGCTTGAACTACGATCAAGGCTTGATTCCTCCGGGATACGTAGGTAGCCTTTTATAAAAGGTCCAGCCATCCGACCACTTTGGTCACCCTGTTTCTTCGTCACTCATCAGTGATGAAGTAACCCCTCATAGAGGTTCAGATATTTGACCACATTGGTCACTCCTAGCATATCCCCAGTACGATCAATTGCTTGACCTCTTAGGTCATTTTCTCTTCTACTTCCCCAGCAAGAGACCAGTTTCTCTTCTCCATTCCCCAGCGGACCTATTCCGAACTACGGCCTGGCTTGATTCCCACTCGGGATACGTAGGTAGCCTTCTAGAGGTTCAGCCACTCGACCACTTCGGTCTCTCAATTCGTCTCGGCATTCGCCAGATCGGATCCTTTTCTATCGACAACCCCACTCGCCTTGCAAGTGACGTTGCCGAGGGGCTTCTGTAAGTACCCAAATCTGGCTCATGCCTTCCGGTTAAATTTCCCGGCAATTTCGGTAAGTTTCCCGGTAATTCCCCGGACCTTCCTAGTGTTAGGAAATATTCCGAAGCTGTTCCAAATTGATTATAAATTTGAAAGGGAGCCTTCCCAATTAAGAAACACGTTTTTCTTAATTGGGAGGAGGCTTCTAGAATTTGCCACCTTGCATGGTTCTAGAAATGCTGAGTCACAAGGGATAATGCCGCACGGCTGCATTAGCTCGAGGTCCCTAGCCGCACGGCTTCATTGGCGATTTCCAGACTGCCTATAAATAGAGCCCTCCTCTACCCATTTTACACACAACAAAATCACCCACAAATACTCATAATACGTGAAGAAACCTCCCAAGAACAAATGAAAGTTCAAGAAGGTGAAGAAGAAGCTCAAGAAGTCATCTCCTCCTCCTTGAAGGCCCAAGATCAACTTCTCCTCCTAGCTCCATCCAAAGAAGAAAAGGAAGCCATTGGTAACCTCGCACGCCCTAACCTTGCATCTTAATTGCTCTATAATTGCTCATTGCATTGCTTTTATCTTGCTTGGGACTTGGTAGATTAAAGATCATATCTTTATATTCCCCCTCCCCCTTTTGCATGCATTAGGCACCATTTGCCTTTAAAAATGTAGTCTTTATCCATAAAGGTGCATCCTTTGCACCTAAAACCCCATTTTTTCCATAAAAAGTCATCTTTATGCATCCTTTGCATATAAACATCAAATCTTTTCAATTACAATGCATCCTTTGCATTCAAAATCCCTTTTCCAAGCATCATTTGCTTTAAAGATCATATCTTTATCCTAGATTAAGCATCTTATGCTTTTCAAAAGACAATCTTCATGCATCCTTTGCATATTCAAACACCAATTTCTTCAAAAATGCATCATTTGCATAAAAATACAATTTTTATGCATCCTTTGCATATTGAATTCCAATTTCTTCATAAAAATGCATCATTTGCATAAAAATTGTGTCTTTATGCATCCTTTGCAATAAAGAACATGTCTTTAAATCAAAATGCATCCTTTGCAACCCAAAAATGTCATCTTTTCATTAAAAATGTCATTTTTTACATGCATTCTCCCATTCCCCCATTAGTAACCTCGGAACGGACCGGTGTAAAAGATCCTATCTTTACATCGTTCCTTTCATAAAGGTTTCATAATCTCTTTAGAAAGGGACACCTTTGAACCCTATATCTCCGATTATCACTTAAGATGAGTACGAAGCACCCATACGAGCTCGACCATCTTAAAGTGTATGATTGATGGGCTAAGAACCCTCTTTTTCTAAAGAACCTCATCTTTGACTATAAAGAGAGTCATTCTCTCGATCACGCAAGCCCCGAGGTCCAAAAAAGCGATGATCACAAGTCCAAGATGAGGACGGAATAATAATCCCGAATACATAAAATCCAAGAAATCCCTAGCGACAACCAACAAATGGTTTGTGCGTCCGGATGACGACTGGGACATTCCCTCCCCTTATTTTCAAACACATGCACACAAGAAAGCACGCAAGCAATCACGATTAATGGGATCTTGGGAGACTTGCTCGCAAGGCACCTTGGGTGAACGACGATCCGTTCTTCCCGAGGGGTAACTTAACCTCCGAATCCATAAAAATCTTTTTTTTCAAAGTTTTGAGGAAATCAAAATGGCGTGGCGACTCCGTTTTTCAAATTAAACCGGATGTCTTCAAACTCGCGTGAATCCAACAAACAAAATTTGGGCACACATTCACGGTAGGTCCCATTCTCATCGTTGTTATCCACCGACTTGGCCACGGGAATTTAACGGACCGTCCTGGTGACAGAGCTAGGAAGGAAGTTGGACCTTGCGGCTTTGACACGGGATACGGGTTCCGAGTACTCTCGATCACTCTCTGTTCTTTGGAGGGGGTGACGGGCAAGGTTTAGACACAGGAATGACCTCTCGGGATAAAAGGGGGAAAGCTCACGTGGCATGCGGTTTCCGTTTCTTTTATTATTATTATTTTTTTTGTTGTTTTAATTTACTTAAAACATGTTTTCTCAGAGTCCTAGGTAGGTTGGAAAAGATTGCTCTTCTTTTTCGCAACTATGCTAGATCTGGGTCGATGGAGACCATACGTACGGCTATAAGCCCCTCGTTTTGCACCTGTATTTCGACATCCCAGGGGGACAGCCCCGGGCGAGGGTCCTATAGGGAAAGCGGTTTCTACCGGCCTAAAAGAAAAAAACCGAACCTAAGGACCGAGCCTGTCATGTTCGTTTTGATGCGTTAGCCATGTGAATAGTGAACCGAGCCGGCCACTGAGTCAAGATCAGGTCAAGAGTTCAAGATGGCCTCTCTTTACCTTGCTTGCGCAAGGGATACGTGACGTTAGGCGTTGGTGGGTCATATTGTTATGGCTGACGTATCAAAGGCGTGATGACATGGTGTCATGTGAGCATGGATGTATATCCGGGACGAAACATCGTCTGGGTGTAGCTTCGAAAATCAAGATCAGGTCGAGATTTTAGCATGACCTTTCATCGCTTTGCTTGCGCAAGGGATCTTGAGTTCCGAGCCTTGACTCGGAAAATGGGCGGCATGGTATATGTATCCAGTCAGTATGACACTGACCGGGTAAAAACCAACCGAGTCCGGACAGAGTGTGACTCAAGACCGAAACGTGTAGGGTTGACGCTTGGCTAGGATGGGATGTTTGGAATGATCCTGTGCGCATCCGAGAGGCCTAAGAAGACCAAACGGATCGCACCGAGACCACTCCGGGTTAAGGGTTGTAGTGTGCGGTGTATCCGAGGCAAAGGTGCGCGTAGCGTGGGTGGTGCGTAACCGAGGCGGTGTGCGTAGTGTGATGATTATGCGGTGTAACCGAGGAAGTAGCGTGCGGTGTAACCGAGGCAAATAGTGCGAGTAGTGTGCGGTCTCTAAAATTCTTTTCTCGAGTAAAAGAAGTTTTGAAGAATTTTAAATGTATGCACAGATGTATATTGATGCATTTTTTTTGTATTTTTATTTTTTTTTTGTAAAATAAAAAGTAAAGCACTTGCACACACACACACAACAGTTAAAGAAAGGGGGTAAAATGAAAGTTTGACCCTCATCATCGTTTTAAAAATCTTTTGTTTTGTTTAAAAATTTTAAAACAAAAAGATCCCCAGCGGAGTCGCCAACTGAAATTACCCGGGATCCGTGCTCCCGCGCATCTCGCATTCGCGCGTCGCTGTTTTCGGGGAATGTTCGCCCGGATCCGAGAGGCAGGCAGCGTTCGCGCCCGGCAAGATCCGGGCTTTTATTCCTGCTTTGCAGCGTTTTCGGTTGGAGGTGTCTCGCCGTATTTTGCTTTGTAGAGTCGCCACGCCGTTTTTATTATTAAGCTCAAAACATTGAAAAGGGCATCGCTTTAAAAATAATAATAAACTTTTTTTTTGTGTGATGAGATTTTGAGTTCGGAGGTCGATGACTCCTCGGGAAGAGAATATTAGAATCTTAGAGCTCACCCGAGTCGCCTCGTAAAACGAGTCTTTCGGATACCCCTAATATTCTTTAACCCCATTGTGTGTGTGTGCGTGTGCTTTTAAAAATGCATGCCTTTGTGTCGGATGTCTACATTGTACACTGCGTATTGAAATGTATTGAAATAGTGTAGGAAGGAAGCCTTACCAATGTTGGTTCGTGTTTGTCTTCCGCTGGGAATAGTGTTTCGAGGATGGAATGATGTTCCGCACGGACCTAGGATTGCTTCGGGAGGGGCCGGCTTGTCTCGCGGACGTAGTTTCGGCGTGAGTTGAGATTATAGGCTGCGTTCGGGCAGAGTTTCGGCGTGCGTTGGGATCGCAGGGATCACTCGGGCAGGTTCGGCGTGCGTTGGGGTGGCAGGAGTCACTCGGGCGCAGTTTCGACGTGGTTCTGGGATCGCCGGTTTGACTCGGAAAGAGCCGGACGCCTCGGGAAAGACTGTGCAAGGCCTCTGAGTACCACGAGGGGCCTCGAGTACCTCAAGAGTGCCTCGGGGCAGCGCGGGAGCGTCGCGGAAGCGCCGGGAGGCTTCGGAGCACCACGAGGGGCTCGGAAGGCCTCGAAAGGATCCGAAAGGGGCCGGGATTGCCCCCGGGTCTTAGAGGGGAGCTCGAAGGCTAAGGGAGGAAGAGAGAAGAGGGAGGTGTGAAAAATGAGGGAGGGGGAGCCCTCTATTTGTAGTAGGAGAAATTTGCAAAGAGGTTCGTACGGACCTCCCAGGTTATCCAATTTTGGTTTTCCTCGATTTGAGGGAATATGTGATGATGGTGAATATTCTCGAATTATGATGTCCCCTATGCAAAGAGGTCCGTACGGACCATCTTGGCATGCAAAGAGGTCCGTACGGACCTACCATGCATGAGGGTAATCATTTTCTCCGGAATTTGAGGGAATATTGTGGACTTTAAGGGGATTCCAAGAATTATTAAAGCAAAGAGGTCCGTACGGACTAGTTATGCTTTTCCAATTTCCCGAAAATTCCCAAAAGGTCCTTTTGTCCCTTTTATCCCGAGAAAGGCCCCTACCTTGGTTTGGTTGAGGGTTTTGAGAGGGTTTTGAGTGCCATAGGTCTTCGAGACTGTGTTTGTGAGTCTGCGGTGTTTCCTGTGTGTTCGGCAGAGGGTGATCCAGATTGGGGTACTTACACCATTGTCGAACATCTCATTCACCAATTCATAGTATATATCACCGAACCCTCTGGTAACAAAATGGCGTAACCCCAAAGACTAACGAGAATAGCCTTGAGCAAACTTTCCTTGCTCAGATTCGAATAAGGATGATATAATGTAACCTCCATATATGTCCTTCTTGGGGGTTAGTTTGGGAGCCATCTGTAATCAAACATCAAAAACACAAAATTTCAAGTTAGAACATTTTAGATATACAGATAAAAAGAAAATAATCATAACTTTGAAAATTTCTAAGTGTTCTAATTATTAGCAGAAAAAGAGTGATGAGATATAAAGAAAGATTTGAAGGTTTGAATAACTTCGGAGAGAAGTTGAAGATCTAGCCAGCTGTAGAGAGTTTGAGAGAGTTTGAGAGAGATTGAGAGAGTTATGAAAAGAAAAATGCTTGTTGTTTGAATCCTTTATATAGGGTGAGGATGATGAGAGAGAGTGGGAGAAGACAAAGGGTTTTTATGGGAAACAACAAAATTTGTTCAAAACATTTTAAATGAAGCTTAAAATAAGAGATAATGATACACGAAATTAATGCAAATAAAATATGGAAGCATAAAATTAGGAACGTGTGTACAACAGTTTAAATTTTAAACATAATAATGAACAAAAAGATAAACTTTTGAATAAATAGGAATGATATAGAGATTAGCTTTTTGATCAAAATAAAATTTTTGATCAACCTATTAAACAAAGTTGGTAAACAGCTCACTGTTGTGTCAGACAAGCGGCTGAAAAGACTTGAAAGAACAATAGGGTGTCAGACGCGCCGGTTAAAACGGATTGGTCCGGTCGCAGTTTATTGCCGGTTAAGCGTTTGATGACCGATTGAACTGAGAGAACGGTTGAAAGTAACCGCTTGAAGGCTTGACCGGTTATGGCTTGTGACCGGTTGAATGATTATGATCGATCAAATGTGTATAAATGGTCGATAAATCTGTAACCGGTTGGAAGATTGACCAGGTTAAGAGCTTGCCGTTAGTTAAGGTTGAGGAAGCAATGGTGGGTTAAGGGTAAAATGGGAAGATATCACCTTTTGATTAGTTGAGCTTACACAAGTAGCAAAGTTATGCACAGTTTATCCACATATACATCAATCATGCATAGTTCACCTCTAAGGAATTCATAAAACGCCTTAGTGTCTAAGGGTTTTCAGTAAGTATATAAGCTGCTAACTAATAATCAAAAGTATGAACTTTTAAAATAACAACATTACCCTTTTCAACATGATCCTTTGAGGGAAGTGGTATTTGATGTCTATGTGTTTTGTCTTGTAATGCATCACAAGATTGTTGGAGATTGGAGATAGTTGAGAAAGTTGTCACACATATATAGGATACATACTTCGGTTTCGGAATTTCATAGTCCACTGGGCTTATTGCTTTATCCAAATAGGATTTGTGAGCGAATCTCCGGCTTCCAGCCAGCCCCAATGTACTGGAAATCCTCCGTTATAAAAGTGGAAATTGAAGCTTGATTCTTACAAGACCAGAAACTAATCGAGTGACCTACAAATTGACAAGTCCCAATAGTACTTTTCCTTGTGGCCCTACTAAGGCTGCAAAATCAGCATTCCGAGATAACCAATTAGTGTAAAAGATAATCTCTATAGGGTACCATAAACCTAAGTGAACAGTTCCCACAAGATATCTTATGATTCTTTTAACAACTTGAAGGTGAGATTCTCTAGGATCAACTTGAAATCCTAGCACATACACATACGAAAACATGATGATACGGGTTACTACTAGAAGTCAAGTAAAGTAGAGATCCTATCATACCTCGATAAAGTGTCATATCTACTTTCTTACCGAAAATCATATTTACATCAATATGTACATTAGTAGCCATTGGAGTGCTTTGAGGATAAGTAGTAGGTCAAGGCCAAATTTATTGATAAGATCATTTGTATATTTTTCTTGATTGATGAAGATTCCTTCTTATGTTTGTTTAACTTGAAGTCTAAGGAAGAAGGTTAATTCTCCCATCATGCTCATCTCGAACTTGCTTTGCATAAGTTTCTCAAAATCTCTTGCATAAGTTTTCGTTAGTAGGAGCCAGAATATAATATCATCTACATATATTTGAACTAACCAATGTAAGAAGGACCATTATGCTTAGCAATGAATAACGTTAGTATCGATTTTACCTCTTTTGAACTTCTCACTAAGTAGGAATTTGGAGAGAGTTTCATACCATGATCTTGGTGCTTGCTTGAGGCCGTACGAAAGCTTTGTTCAACTTGTAGACATGACTAGGCTTCTTGGAGTCTTTAAACTCGGGAGGTTGATCAACATATACAAGCTCTTGAAGTTCTCCTATTGAGCAAAGCACTTTTCTACATCCATTTGGTATATCTTAAACTCTTCATAGGCAAGTGGCGCTAGGTAAGAAACAACCTAATGACTTCTAATCTAGAACAGGGCAGTAAAGAAAGTCTCATCATAATCAATTCCTTATTCTTGTCTGTACATACCTTTAGCCACCAAGTCTTGTTTTGTTCCATGTTATTTTTCTAGACTCATCCAATTTATTTCTAAAGACCCATTTTGTTCCTATCATTTGTACCGATCATTAGGACGAGGCACTAATTCTATACTTTGCATCGGTCAAACTGATTAAGTTTTTCTTGCATAGCTTCTACCCGGATGGGGTCATTAAGTGCTTCTTCCGTCTTCTTTGGTTGTATGTTTGAGACCACAATGTGAGGAAAATAAAGCTGTGTTGATCTTCCATATTTCTCCTTTGGCCTCTAGTCATTTTTGGGACCAAAGACATCACTAATCACATTTTTAATAGGGTGTCCTCTAGGCCGGTCTCACTTCCCTTTGAAATGGGTCTTGTCCTGGACCGGATTCTTGCCTTAAGTTTTCTAGTGGGACGAGTAGAATCGGTTGAGGGAGGTGTGACCTGTTTAGGTGAGGATCGGTTAGGAAATAGTGAGTTTTGACAAGTGATCAAGTTCGGCGATTGAGGTGAAGGAAATGGTATATGAATATTAGAAATTGGTTCAGAGGTTCGGAGTGGTGTAATAGGAACATTGGTAGAGGAGCTAGTTGGTAAGGGAATCGGTTAAGGGATTTTTGGGAGGATTGGATTCTCTTTTGACCGATTGAGGGAAAAGGAATCATCAACTAGGGTTCTATCGGGTTACACCACTTGGTATGCCCGAATTACGAGAAATGGAGGAAGATTTGCATTGTTATCGATGTTTTGATTGGAAAGTTAGAGTTTATGGATTCACCTGTCTTAAAAAACACCATAATCATTAGTACTATTTGGAGCCTTTTCAGGACTCTAGCAAATCAAATTCATCAAATGTAACATGAACAAGATTCAACAATTTACAATAAACGCTTTATTGATATTATGAAAGTCTTACTTGTGTTTGGCATAACCAACAAGAGGTACCTTCATTAGTATTTTCATCAAATTTACCTTGATATTCTTCTTTACCGTTGTAAAGAACATAACATTCATGACCCGAAATTAATATTTTGAATAAACCGATGTTAGGAATTCTGTCACTAAAGCTCGTAAGGAGTCTTGTTGTGAAACTTGTTGACCCGATGACCGATTCCTGAGTGAAGCATGTTGTGTTGATAGCTTCACCCAAAAGTACTTGGGTATCCTTGCTTCGTATATCATTGTTTTCCCATTCTCGATAAAGGTTCTCGTTTCTTTCTCTCAACCACACCCCATTTTATTGTGGTGCTCCGAAGAACGGCTAAGAAGTGTTATGATCAATGTGTGGATCATCACGCATCTTGGCTTGATGCCATTGTTCTTGAACTCCGTTCCATTGCTCGGATCTTATCTTGATGATGTCACTTTCCTTTTAGGTTTAAAGTAGACGGAAAATCTTGGTGACAACTCCATAAGTGTCATCTTTGGAGATGAAAGTTTCGCTGAAGTGTATCTTGAATAATCATCTATGACAACCAAGATATGCTCTGCTTCCCCCTAGTGGAAGTTGTTGTGGGGCCATGAGATCCGGTAATGTCAGCAATTGGAGAGCACTTAGATGTGGACATGCGAGGGCATGCGGGAATGATGTCTTATTTTGCTTTCCTAGTTAGCGTGCTCTGCATCTTCGCTTGTGATCTGCCAGGAGCCAGCAGAGGTAAGTAGGTTGCCAAATTTACATTGGATAGCTTGGATAGGTATTTGAAGTTCAAGTGGCCGAGTCTCTTGTGCCATATCCGTGAGTTCTCACTTGATGTTATTTGCTACAAAACAAACATTAGTAACACTAGAAATAGCATTTAAATCGATAGCATATATGTTACCTTTTCTTTGTCCAAGTGATGTAAGTACCCCGTCTGGATCGCTCTCAATCCAAGCTGTCTACAGCAAAACCGGGGGCAAACTTAAGAGTCCTTAACTCCTTCATACGAACTCCGATTGAGACGTGCCATATATGGTTTGGAAGCTCGGCATGAAAAACAGCTGGCCATCCACAATTACAAAATGTGGAAAAGCATAAAAGTCCGTACAGACACTCTTTGCATCATAATTGCAAAATCCGCTTAAAGTTCACGAGATTCCCTCAAATCCAGGAGAAATCATTACCCCACTGCATGGTTGGTCCGTCACGAACCTTTTTGCATGCTAGATGGTCCGTGCGGACCCCTCTTTCCCAAGGGGACACCATCATTCCGAGAATATTGCAATTATCACATATTCCCTCAAGTAGAGGAAAACTAAAGTCTGGATAACCTAGGAATCCGTACGGACCTCTTTGCATTTTCTGGCACTATAAATAGAGGGCTCTCCCTCCTCATTTTCACACCTACCTCCCCTTCTCTCCTC